>JACM01047467.1:0-18083 GCA_000787095.1 Periophthalmodon schlosseri
GGCTCCAGAGTGCAACCAATTTGGGCGCACATGTATCTAAAATTTTGCCCGGTGCTACAAAAATTTTCCTTGGTCGCACCGGTGACAGACAGATCGTCATCATATCCCTTCTCATGTGTCCTCTCTGCTTATTAGAAACATTGATTAAAGAATGCTCTTGCTCTGTTGTCTCACCTTGCTTCTGACCAGACCGCTAAAGCCAGGGCGAGATGCTGAGGCCGATGCACTCAGGTCATGCTCTGGTGCACCGAGCTAAACACACTGCAGACCTCATAAGTTTGTTTTTATTCCTGCAGATCCTTCTCACTGTATTTAGTGACTTAAATGAGGCTGCCGTTGCGCGAGGTGAAAAAGAAAATAAAACTAGACGTCAGAAGATGTCAAAGATAAACTATTGAAATTGAAAGTAAAAGGTCTCGCTCTGCACTTATTATAGTGAACTGTAAAGATCCTTAAAAGCACAGATCTTTCACTTTAATTTATTTAATAGCGTATTAATTAAACTTATAGGCTACTAACTCATTCTGTTTTAACTTAAAGAAAATGTAAATTCTTAATGTTATTTGATCAAATAAACAACTTGGCATACATGCAATTTGTAATTCTTTAAATATTTAGTTTATACTACACGCTTAAAGAAAACAAATGGAGTATGAATTGTATATACGGATAAAACTAACTAACCAAGTTATTTATTTAGCCCTTATTGTTACTTAAACAAGTGTCGGGTTTTGATGCTCCCAAATCATGTTCTGGTGCACCCAAATGAAAATCACTCAAATTGTTAGTCTGGAGCCCTGTTTGTTCACCGTGCACAGCAAGATGAATTCTCACATTATTTGTGAGTTCACAAACACAGGGCAGCATTGTGGTTTTGGTGGACCCAAAGGTGAAGCGCCTTGGAAAAGTTACTAATAAATTAGGGCAGCAGTTTGTAGCCTAAACGTAACTATATAAATCGGCTAAAGCTGCTTTATCACTATTTTGCTACATAAACTGTGTTGTGTTTGCCTCTGCAGTGGACACAGATGAGTACAAGTCCCTGGTGCAGGGCTTGTCTCTGGTCAAAGACACCATCGAACAGGTGAACTCTCAGGTGAGGGAGTACGAGCAGGCGCTGAGGCTCAGGGAGATCTGCTGGAGACTGGAGCCCAAGTCCCATGGCCGAGTGTCCGAGGGGAGGGTCTTTAGACGAGAAGACCTCCTCCAGAACAGCCGCACCCTGCTCCACGAGGGCAGCGTGATGTGGAAGACCCCTGGACGACAGAAAGGTACAACAGAAACACAGCATACTTGGGCCACGTTCACACTTTTCCTGGTTTAGTCCTAGTTTGAGCCCAGTTTAGGCCTGATTTAGGCTTGGTTTGGTTCTGTTCCAAATCCTGGTTTAGTCCTGTTCTAGTCATGGTTTAGTCCTGGTGTAGTCCTCCCAACATGGCGACAGGTGGTACCATAAGCCGCTGATAGCCTGCACTAAATAATGGGACTATCACATTTCATATTTAATTAATACATTGTTGCTGTATAAAGGTATAAAAGATTTTAAATATGAGTTTAAATTTGTTTTTTGTTTTTTTGCAGAGATCCATGCCGTGCTGCTGTCAGACGTGCTCATCCTGTTACAAGAGAAGGATCAGAAGTTTGTGTTTGCTGCAATGGTGAATTTAATACAAAAATAGTGACTTAAATTACAAATACAAATATTTTAACTGCAGCAAATGTTGAATTGTGTTGGATATAGATTTGGTTGTGGAATGGTTTAAAGCTGCTCCACCTGTACCTCACAGAACTAGTTCATTTTAAACAGTTTGCAGTGGTTCAAAGTTATTCCTCACTTACCTTATGTGAGTTTGTCAGTGCTTTTCACAACTCTGAGACCTGAGTGGTGTTTTGCCGTGATTGTAAAGTTAACAACAACTAGCATGGTAACGCGCACTTCCTGATCAACTGACAATTGGATCAGGCAACAAGCAGCAGATATATATAGACCTCAAAAGCTGCCCCAGTACAGATATATGTCGCTGTCAGGAGGCCCTGACAGCGACAAAAGCAAAAGTGAAACTTATAAAACATATTAATATGTTGTTTTTGATGAATATTGCATTTTCAAAACAATGGAAGGTAACATGGTGATCTAAATGTTATGTGTTAGCAGTTAATACCCCACTGAAGTTAAATGTTAAATAATTGTTTTAATAAAAATGCATAGATTTGATAAAGCCATGGAAATATACAGTATACAGTTAATATAGTTCTTTTGATGACTCATGTTGTTAAATTGTTTTTAGGAGAAGACCCCTCCTGTGATCTCGCTCAGGGGTCTGATCGTGCGAGAGGTGGCGCTAGAGGACAGAGCCATGTATCTGATCTGCTCCTGCACTTCCAACATGTACGAGATTCACACGAGCTCCAAGGACGAACGCGACTCCTGGATCAGCCACATCAGGGAGGCTGTCAACAGGTCAGACAGTATGAATGTGAAATATTTATCATAGTTAGACCTTGTTTGATGGTTGTAATATTGATATGAGTAATTTTAGTATTTTCTAAGCCAATGATTCTCAAACATTTCAATGTACCAGCTAAGATAATGTTTGGCTTTCCGAGTACCTCCAGATCTAAAACAGGGCTAAACCAGCTCTAAAATGAGACTAAAAACCACAGATAAGGTAGTTCTAAAATGATTAACCCAGAAGAGGACATAAACATGAATAGATTTGTCTCTAAATAATACAAATAGTCAAAACTGCCGAGGGCCCTGCATACCACTAGAGGCATCCCGCGTACCACCAACAGTACAGGGATCACAATTAGAGAAACACTGTTCTAGGCTTTTGCTTTTATGAGCACATAGAAATTACACATTTAGAATTTGTTTGCAAGTGTAATCATGCAATTGTTGACTGTTAATATCTTTGATCACTTGCCTTTCTGAGTGTGGTCTTGAATCATATTAAATGTATAATAATTGTATTTTTGCAGTTTTATTGATGAAGAGGAGCCATACAGTGAAGAAATGGCGCAACTACAACAATTTCAAAGTAAGACCCTCGACAAAGTTTTTTATAATTTCATTATATCTATTCTATCATCCATCAAGCATCATGCTAGCCCATAATGTGAGAGGACATAGGTTTTCAATCCAATCAGCCTTTCTCTTAGGGCTGTGCAGTTAATTGAGTTTGAATCAATATAGAGAGTCAGTCATTTCCAATTGTCAACGATCAGCTTGGGTCTTAATCCAGAGGTCCACAGCCAATCCTCTGTCAGTAAAAGCATGTGGTTTGAAGCAGAGTTCAGTTTGGAGGGAGAAATTTTACAATTTTTTGTTAATTGTAAAGATTAAAAGTGTTTCTTGTTTATGTTCAGTTGATTAATATTGAAAGCAATTAGTTTTAAATAAGAAAACACATAATCTAATTGAAAATATTTATTGGTCAACAAGAGGATTTTTTTTGCCAAGCCCCACTTTCTCCCATAGCAGTTCATTTATCTGGATTGCAACTGTTAAAGTATTTTTTCTGTGAATCAAACGTCTGTCCTCCCATACCAATGACAGACCTAACTACAAAAAATAGAGATGTTTAATTGACAATGGACTTCCTAGTTGTTCATTCTTATATACTTTTTGCGCAGACAGTCTGAAGGAGCGCGATGACCAGTTGCGACAGAGCGTGGAGGCCAAGCAGCAGGTCTGTGTGTCTCTGTTTGAGGCTGTGACGGGGCAGGAGTGTCCACACAGAGGACTGTTACTGCGGAGCGACGCCTCAGACCTCCAGCAGGGGGAGACACTGCTGCAGGAGGCAATCACAGAGGGTGAGGAGGAGACGTGCTCACACAGCAGTTAACCTTCATAATTCCAAATCCTTAAAGCAGACCTATTATGTGAACTTTTTAGAGCTTTAAACCATGTTATAGTTGTTTCCCTTCTCATTTACCCTCTTGAAGTTGTATTTCGAGAGATTCATGCTTGTTTGAGTAATCTTTATACCGGTACTTGAGCTCAGATCAACCACTGGTATACGCCCACTACTTACTTTGTTCTCTGATTTTATTTTATTTTTGCTCCTTCTCGTAGGATTCGGCAGCGTCAAAAAAATCTGCTACTCGCTAGCTTGATGTTTATTGCGATTTTAAATGTCCAAATTATGATATAATGATCCACAAGTGTCACAGATTATAACTGTATAAAAGACATAAGCACAATATGTCTTCTTTAAAGAAGCACTATGTAACCTTTATGGTGGAGGGTTTGCCACATGTTTGTTGTATTGGAAATGTCATTCCTTTGCCTGGAATGTCCCACAGTATGGATTTAAAGTTGTCTGTCTCCATGGAAACAAACTGGTGGTGCCATCAAATGTATGCATACTGTGGAACATTCCAGGTTAAGCAATAAGGTAAACCCTCCACCAGGTATAACTCATTTTAGGTCTATACTAGACCTAAAATGCTTGAGACAATATCTAACTAATTTACTTTTACTATTTACTATTACTTTTAGATTTGTGATCTATGTTTTAAAATCACTGTTCACGTCACAGTGCACATTTATACGGTTAGATGTTTTTTTTAAATAATAATACCCCATGGAGACAGAGTCTATTAATATGTTTTGACATTTGACTCTTCAAATGGTACATTCCTACTCACAGTTGGGTTGCAACGATGAATTATAACAATAAGATAAGTGTGAATAGTAATTGTTATCTGGACCATACAGACTCAAAACACATACCAAAACACCGTAAATAACAGAAGCATTTTAAAATCTAAATGTCACTATAGAATAACTATTTCTGATTTGCCTGAGTGATGAACCAATGAAATCCTGTGTATTTACAATGACCTCCAGTTGCTATAAATAGTTGTCTTCTAATCATTTTGGATGTTGTTTGTTTCAGTGGAGAATCTGCAGAGCCTGCTAATGCTGAGGGTCAAAAAGAAGCAAAGTGAAATAACCGACTGTCTAGACGAGACCAGCGTCGACCCAGTGCATAATATGAGTAAGATTTAGACTCTGATTGATCAAAATGTAAAATATTAATGAAAAGTAAAATTATCAGATATTAAACGTTAAAGTAATTTACATTACATGACTGTAGCAATTCTCCCATCTCTTCTGTCCATTAGTGTAAAATGTACATCAGGTTGTCTCTTGTAGCTTAATGTTTGTGAATTAAAAAGTTTTTTGTTTTTTTTTATTGTAATTGTGGTCTTGTTCAGATGGAGATGTTTCTGCTGATCTGGACACTGAGCCTGGTTCAGATCTTCCGTTTGAGGAAAACAATTACTCCGAGGGTCTGGAACTGTCGGTGAGTGAGTGGGGGAATTCTGCATCTCTTCAGTCAAATAGATTAATGCCATAGAACAGTGGTTACCGAAGTGGAGTCCGGGGACCCTTGAGGGGTCAACTTTACAAAAGATGTTTGTTTATATTGGTATTAAGCCCACAGGAATGTGTTGTTTTAACATACAAATCTAACTACATAGTACATACATAATATAAAATATTATTAGAGGCTTTTGTGATCTTTGCATCGATAGGGGGTCTGTGGCACAGCAGACTTTTGGAATGACTGCCATAGAAGTATAGACATAAAAAAGGAAACGTTTCATGTTTTTATTCCTTAAATAAATATCTGTTTTTTTGTTCAGGCCGATGGAGACAACACAGAAACACCACCCCACACTTTAACTTCACAGGGGCAAGACACACTTTTGGTGAGTTACTTCCATCTGTAGCATATGAAATGTAAACTTATTTGTTTGTAAACTGAAATTCTATAAAAAGAAATGTTTATAATGAAATGGTTTGATATATTGTTTATTTTCTCTCCAAAGGTGTATGAGAGAATGGTTCTGCTGGCTCAAAGGCTGAACAGCTTACAGGTAGTCATCTATATTAAACATGTATTACTCTCCTTTGCTGCACTGTAGCTCTTTACTTAAAAATATATAAATATAACAGTAATTACAAGTGTAAATATGGTAAAAGACAGGACACATTTCTCATTCTACTTCATGTAAAGGTACACTGGGGCCTGGGCCGCCAGTGGATCGGAGACTGGACCAATCATAGAGCAGTATTGTGGTTTGGGCGAAAGCCAAAGGTGAAACAGCCAAACGAACCAAAACAAACATGGCAATGCTAATGGAGTACTTCAGCCTATTTAAGTCAAAATACATTTTTTTTTAATTTTTTTTTTTGAATCGTTCTGAGGGAAGCACTTTGTGGATGAAAGATTTCTCTGAAGCCGATTGCTTGTTCTGCTGTTGTGATACTTTGACCAGATACTTTTTATGACGTCCTTTTCCCAACTATCTTTTATTTTTGTTTCCAGGTGGTTTTAGCAAAGCACAGCAGTCAGGTGGAGCTGCTTCAGGCCTGCCAATCCAAAAGTAAACGATCGGCTCGACAAGGCAACGCTTTGTTAGAGCAAGAAAACCAGCGCAACATGGAGAAGCAAAAACAGGAGCTAGCCAACCTCCACAAGATGCAGGCACAGCAGCGAGAGGAGCAGCAGAGGTGGGAGAAGGAGAGGGAGAGGCAGAGGGTGCAGATGGAAGTCCTGGAGGAGGAGGTGAAGAAGAGGGAGGAGGAGTGTAAACAAAGAGAGCAGAGACTGAAGGAGGAGAAGACGGAGCTGGAGACGCAGAGGGACGGATACCAACACGACCTGGAGAGACTGCGGGAGTCACTAAAGAATCTGGAGAAAGAGAAGGAGAAGCATGAGCAGGAGAAGAAGAAACTGGAGAAACTTAAGAAGCACATGAGCATGGTCAACCCGGCAATCAACGTGGACGACCCAAAGGTGAGAGCAGGGAGGGGATTGTTAAAGTGGAACTAAACACTAAGTCCACTTTTTTGCTTCTAAATTGAACTAAAATTGTGTTTTAATAGCATTATCTACCGTTCAAGGTCATTTTTTGACAACTTTAGTGCAAACTAGGTAAATTTGCAGCTTTATGGTCAAATCTAAGTTTGTGCTGCCTTCAGTGGCCTCTGCAATTTCCAGTAGTTGGTGACATCATGAAAGAAAGTCAGTCAGTTTTGTTTGATAATAATTAATAAGAATAAAAGACCACAGATTTCTTTTTCAAAACTACATTTATCTGTTTATACAAATGTAAATTAGTTTTAAATAGATATAGATTTATAAGAATAAATAGATTTAGCCTTTTATCTTAACTTAAATAATAATTGTCATTGTATTATACCATACATTTATAGTTGTAAATCATTTTATGAAGCGAAAAATATATGTGGTAAAAAACATCTGATTAGACAAGGCATGTTTATTTGTAGAGCACAATTTGTACATGAAGTAATCCAGTGTGATATACTGTACAAGAAAGGTGCACTAAAATCACAATACCAGCAAATTAGTTATTGTATTTTTAAAGGCCCTATACTGCACAAAATTGACTCTTGTGAACTTTTAGCCATGTTATAATGTTGTTGCCTCCTCAAAAACATTGTTTCATTCACACATGTCTGAGTAACCTTTTATTATTAGCCTGTCTACATCTCCAAAGCTCAAAATGCTCTATTCCTCCTTGTGATGTCATGCAGCGGTAGTTTTCAAGTTAACCACTACCTTTTACCTTTTGTTTAGTAGAGACTGGCAATTCCACCTCTGATATCATCCTAATGAAGGTGTATGGGGTTTAAAAATGGTGGAGCACTTCCTGTATTACCACATGACATCACAAGGTGGAACAGAGTGTTTTTTGTTTGAGCCTACATGTGCAGGGTTTGTGTGTTAAACATGTATGAATGAAACAAAACACAGCACCAGGTATGTTTGTGATGAGAAAACGACATTGGGCAACAGTAGCTCAGTTGGTAGAGCATTAGTCCACTGAGCCGAAGGTTGGTGGTTTGAATCCCGTGTTTGTGTACACTGGTGTATGAATGTGTGTGAATGGGTGGGTGGTTCCTTGGTGTAAAGCTCTTTGAATGCCTTGAAGGTGGAACAGCGCTATAGAAAAATGTGACCATTTACCATTGTAACATAGATGAGAAAATGGTGTAATACAGGCCCTTGTCTAAAAAATGTCTGAGCACTCCCCTACTGCATCCATCTGTGCTGAAGGGTCAAATATTCATCTGAAATGACAATAACCATTTTCTCACCTTTTTTTAATGTTTTGTCTTGTCCAGAGTCTGCTGAGCTTCCCGTCCATCAGAAGCACTGCCAGTGGTGTGGGGAACATCACAGTGACACCGTTCGTTCCACCCAAAAAATCTGACCCCAGAGAGGTTCCTCCGAAGGTTCCCCCCCGAAGAGAGAGCATCAGCCCCAAACCCTCCAAACCCTATGTGCCCATCCACCTCCGCAGTACCACCAACGACACCAGCCCTGCAGTCCGGCCAGGGGGCGCTATAGAGCAGGTCATCCCCACCAAACTGGAGGGCATCAGCAAGAAGAAACTCAAGACCAAACCATCCCATAAGAGAACCAACAGCGCAGGTCAGAGCATTAACATTATAACAGAGGATGTATTAAGCATGGGAAATATTTAGGTGCTCACAAACCCACACAAATACATTTTTTGTGTTGATTCATAACAAATAATAATTCATAAATCCTGACCAACTAATAATCAAAACAAAACTCAAGCTGCATGCATTTCAAATAATCATAAACTAAATTGAGTTTACGAGTAACCGCTTGTCTCCATGGAGATGTTATTGATTTGCCTAGAATGTTCCAAAGACCTGCAAGTTAAACTTGTATATCTCTATGGAAACAAGCAGGTGACGTCACATGGGTGTGTATTTTTTAGCAATAGAAACGCCTGTAATTGAGTAAATGCAACATGGATAAGTTTAATGTCATATCATAGGCAAAGCATTAGCCTCTCCATGGTGAAAAGCAGGTGGCAGACACTCCACCAGAAAAAGTTACATAGTGCACCTTTAATATTAAATTATTGATGTCTGCAATATTATTACTTAAGAGAAAAATTTGAGATAAAAGAGTTTTGTTGCCAAGAAAGTAATGGCATTCAATGTTGTTTTTGCCTCCTCTACACCAGGCCTTTTTAGGGATGAATTTACTTGTTTGTTGTTTTTATCAATTTTTGTCTCTATGTTGTCTCTATTTAACCACAGCAAACATCGATGTCCGAGAGGTGGTGCCGATCCGAGTGGCCGGGAAAGAGGGAGGGAGTCTGAGAGCTCAGAGAACGTCTAGCCCCCAGAGAATACACAAGACAACCGGTACATGTCAAGTCTATGTTAAATCATTAATATCTATGTTATCATTGTGTAGTTGTGTATCTATGCTCATAATTAACACAGACAGAATTAGGAATTTATTGAGTTCAGATACAGGATGGGGATTGGAGCCATTGAGGTAGATGTGAGATTTGCAAGTAGCAGTTGAGGCTATTTTTTCTTAAGATGTTTCTGTCACTCATACATGGTAGAAGTTGACCATTTGGAGGAGTTAAAGAGAAAAGCACCTTGAATAATGATGGACCCAAATTTGCATATTGTCAAAAGGTCAGATGATTTATATATATTCCCACTTCTAATCTAGATCTACTCAGATAATTTTGTTCACACCACACCGGTACAGTCTGTTTCTGGAGATATGCTAGCATCCTACCTATAAACACTTAAGAGTAGTGGTCATTTTCCAGTGGAGGGTCAGCCATCTGCTTGTTTCCATGGATATGTTCCTTTGCTTGGAATGTACCATACTATGGCATTCAAATTGTGTCTTGCATTAATTTCCTGACCCGTGTTTTTATTGCTCAGAATAATTTTAAGAACATGTATTCTTACTGTAAGCCTGTACCTGAGATGGATACCTTTTGAAGCAATCTCATGCCAAGCAAAGTATTAACATCTCCACGGAGACAAACTGGTGGCAGACTCTTCACCAGAAAAAAGTTACATAGTACATCTTTAACACTGATTCTCCATAATAATCTACCTGTTTTCTCCTCAGACCTCTTCACTCCACCTGGACCCTCTCTGAACATGAAACCGCCCTCCTCCTTCAGCTCTCAGAGGAGGGGTAGCAGTGAAGCCCCGCCACCTGCTCCTCCCCCATTCCCCAAGGACATCCTGGACCCTTCGCACCCCAAAGAGATCTTCCTCTGAGCGGACACGATATGGAGCTGGTTTTTAATATTTTTATTAAGAAGAACAAATAGTTTATAAACTTCTGCACCTTAATGAACTAGTTGTAGCTCTGAAACAAAGGCTACTGGGATTATTATGAACTGAAATGGATTTTTTTTCCAAGTACATTTTCATAACTGAAGTACCCCATATGTTTTATAATATTCTGGAGCAAAGGAAAACTCTACAGAAGATTTTAGGGTGCCACTTTATAAAAAAAAAATAGACCTTAATTAGCCCTAATAAAGCATGAACAAAGACTTTATTCATAATGAACAAATAGTTTATTAAGAATGATTCAATCTTAGTAGCTAGTTGATTGTGGGTTAGGGTTAAGAGTTGGGTTGTCAAAAGTACTAATTGATACTAAAACTAGTATCGAAACTAGATACTCATTAAAGCAGATATCGATACAAAAAAAAAATCACATAAGACAGAAATGAACGTTTGCGGAATAGCTTTAGAATGATCTTAAGATGTATCAGTATAAAACCACGTAGATTAGTATGGAACATACTTGGACGACTGAGGGATTACACAGATATAAGTCCATATGGTAATATAAAAGGAAGTACTACGATTTAATGTTGAAAATCACATTCTATTGTCTAAATAAAGAGTGTTATTTATTATCACCGTGGTATTGGAATCGGTATTGATTATCGAGTCTATTTCTTAGTATTGAAATCGAGTTTGAAATTTTAGTACTGTGACACTAGTTAAGAGGTAGGGTTAGGGTATTAAGTAATTACTAAGCCTGAATCATTCTTAATGAACGATTTGTTCATTATTAATTAAGCCTTTGTTCAAGCTTTATAAAGGCTAATTATTAAGTGTAGTTAATATAAAGCTGATTTTTGAACTGTAGTTTGAACAGAAATGTAAAAACATCATGTGACTAGAGATCATTTTTACTGATTTTAAAGCTTATTAAGGGACCATAGTTTTGCTGCTGGTACTTTTGTCTCAGTGAAAAGGTTCACTGCTACTGCTTCTACCAACACATTGGTAGGTTTATTGTACAAAAGCTGTAAATATATTGTTATAATTTCCTTTTAGGGCAGATGGTTGGCAGTTATTTCTTCTCTTTGAAAAAGTCCAGAGGTGGACCCTTAGCTTGGTGCTGCTGTAAAAATTCTTGTATTATTTCTAATGTAATGGTAACTATAATGGTAGCTATTGCTGCTATTGGGGTAGCATTTTTTTTAAAATCTGTTTCGAAATACTTTTAGATTCTGTATTTTTAGATACAGTACAATGGAAGCATTTGAGCCCAATTTATTTTATTTTGAAAAAAGTGGTTTGTTCCTTTACTGACCCCTTGTGGCCTGTGGTGTATATCTGTGATTTGATGTAGCTACACAATCCACAAATTAAACTAGAAAATCTTCTAACTTATTGACAGTCTCGTTTAAATGTGTACCATTACAGGTGCACCACATAACTTTTTCCGGTGGGGAGTTTACCACCTGCTTGTCTCTATGGAGATTTTATATTTTTGCATAGAATGTTCCAGAGTTTGGCATTACAGTATCTATTGTGCATTTATTTAATTACAGGTGTAGGTGTACAGATTTTTACTAAAATACCTTCTTCATTCTTACTGTGAAAGGGGTCACCTCTGCACAAATCTGATCTGTAACTTGGCCTGGTGTAGTCTTCAGCTTGTCTCCATGGAAATGGATAAGTTTAATACGGGAAAACATTCTAGGCAACGCTACAACATCTCCATAGAGACAAGCTTGTGGCAGAGCGTCCACCAAAAAAAGTTAGTTAGTGCATCTTCAAGTAGCCATACCAACAGACTAGTTACACAGTGAGTTACACTACCAGAAATGACATGATGGTAAATTATTTAACATGAGTAATTAGCCCGGTTTGCTTTTAAGTTGCCAAAAATAACTAGGAATAGTAGATAATGTTCTTTAAACACCATATACACAGGTAGTGGTGAAAAATAGTGGATTTAGTGTTTTGTTCCACTTTAAACAACAGATCTAGACTTGAATGAGTTAAAAATTGCATCAAAAAACAATATTTAATATTTAACTTCTTCTTTTTGCCAAGGATTAGTTGTTAAAAATAAAATTATTGATAAAAAGTAAACAAACCAACTTTTTAGCAAATGGACAGAATGCATGGATTTGAAAATGTGTCAAAGAAATCTCAAATCTTAAATACAATGTTCCTTTATTGTAATATAATACATACTTCTTTAACAGAAGCGTTAAAAAACACTTGGTGATAACAAACTGACAAACAAAATTTAAAATAAAAATTCAAACATGTTCCTTATGTTCACGGCTTGTTGTGTCTGCTCTGCTGGCCTCCGTCAAAATGCACAGAATATAAAACAATATCTTTTTAGTACTAAAGAACTGAAAATAATCCATTGAAAAAATCTTGTGCAAAAGTTTAAACTAGTCTAACATTGGTTTCATCAGTTCTTGCTTCACACAAATGCAGCAAATAGAAATACAGCACTCAAAACGTTCAACCTCCCATTTTGTACAATTAAGGCCCAAACCTATTAAGACAATGTGCTCCATGCCCTCCGCTAAAACTGGCTTTACAATTTTTTATAATATCACGTTGTAAAAATGCCATTGTTTTAACAGATTTAGAGATGTTGATCCTTTAGCTGAAAATATTGCCAAAAATCTGCTTAGTACAAAGGGAAGATACAGTTAAAATTGCCTAACAGTTAAATGGGGAAAATGACCTATGCCAATAATGTACAGGTAGAGGCATGGTAATATTCATTTGAGTAGTATTTTTCTTTCAAAATTTCAAATACATCAAAAAGTTTTAGGTAAACTTGTGTGAGAATAAACATAAATTATTCAAATAACTATCTTATCACTTTTCAACATCAGGGCACTATTTTGGAATTTCAAGTTAATAAATTGAAGAACATAAAGTCTCCCAATGCTTAGATTATCTTTTTCAGGTTGTTTTGGGTTAACAGAGATGACTATGAGCATAAATTATTTAAATTATTGCTTTTCAGCGTAATAAAGAACAAATAGTATTCTGAATCAGCCTGGAAAAAGACATCCTAATGCAAAGTTAGTTCAATATTGGGACCAGGAAGTTCCGTGCCAGTTTTCCCTATTGTAATGAAATATCCAAAAGGTAAATTCCCAAATAGTGAACCCGATCATTTCCATCACTAGACCTAAGAGCTCACCGTATTACAACAGAATTTTGCATTTTAACAATATTCATTTTCATTTTCAACTGCCCCCATCTGTATTAAATATTATTGGCCTATAGAATGCTGTGATGTCATCTGAAACCCAGCAATAGAAATAGTTTTAGGATTTGAAAGTCCCCAGAACTATAATACAAAGTTACCAACATCTCCATATTTTATCAAGAATGGCAGTATTAGCGGAGGGCATCGCAACAAGGAACCAAAAGGCCAACAGCCCTCCTCCACAAAGATCATACTGCTTATAAAAACTGGGGTGAACTCAAAAACATACCATGCAAAAAATGATTAAAGAAAAGACATCCTAGTAATAAGCTTAAACTAATACATTTTGGCTCAGTGTTAAAGCACCATTTCAGTCAATGTCGTAGTGCAGAGTCATGAAGAGAGATTAGCAGGCAAAAACTGGTAGACTTTTTGTCTTCTGTGAGAATTGTAGTAATTTCATTTAAAATCGTATGGCTGTATTGAAGGGATAGTCTATTGCATTGCTTTTCAAAATGTGGCACAGGTATATAACGTCAATAACTGACACCTAAATACTATCAGATTAAGATGCGTTTCAATTCAATGTAGACACTTTATCACTGACACTTTCATTTTACTTATATTTTTGTTAAAAATTGAGATATTAATTTGGGGAAAACTGATTGCTCTCTACATAGAAATAACTTAACTTTGAGGTAGAAGACCCATTTTCAAGGTATCAAACTATCCCTTAAAAAGCCCTAATCAGTTTGGTCATTTTACATTTCTTTATCACAGCCTTTGCTTTGGGTAATGATTGACTACCAATAATTATTTGCCAAAAACCTCAATAAAATCAATTTATCAGAACTACTGATTTGCAGCTGCCTTTTGAACCAAAGTCAAGTTCAATATAACTTACTTACAAGTACAAACTGCTTAGTAACCTGCACTTTTGTTATCGAACAGTACAAGGATAGACAGTGAAACCCACTGAAGTAACTGAACTTTCTATTTTAATACCTTGAAAACAGTTTTTAACCAGCAAATTTTAAAAATCGTCTTTCATTATTCCCTTTGCGCCAATGACCAACAAGTGTCCATTTACTGATAATAAAATATGTAAAATTATAATAAGAAGAAAAAGATTAGTGTTCTTCAGTTGGATTTGCGGTCTCCTCTGTCCTCCGGGAGCACCTCTTTTGGGTCTTGGGACAGGTTTGAGTCCTGGTCCTGGTCTGGATCTGGGTTTGGGACTTTCTGTGTGGGGGACTGGGGCTCAGCTCGGGGAGTGGGGGTAGTGGCGGTCTTGGCCTCTGCTGCGGGCTCCGCTGTCTGGGTACAGTTTATGGGGGCGAGCGCTAAGGCAGGCTGCAAGGGACAAAAAGGACATCTATGTTAATGAGATATACAATTATGAGGTATGACTAAAGCTGCACAACAGGAGTCTATGGGCAAGATCTGGTTAAGCTCTTGTTTGGAGTTTGGTGGGAAAATGTGTATGATGATTTTTGTTGTCATTCAAAAATAAATACTTAAGTGATACTTTGCAGATGATGTCATCAATATTCCCTGGAGGTGTAATGCTAACTGTAGGCACTGCTTTATCTGAGGCTTGTTAGACTTTAATCTGAGTTTTATTTTAACACAATCAGACCAGATGGAACTGAATTAGTTGAGAAGTTGAGAAGTCTCTCACACATCAAATTAGCCACAAGCTAGCTAACAGTTTCAGTTAGTCTGATTTTCAACAAAAAAGTAAGACTAACACCTAAAACAGAACCATGAACGCTCAATTTTCCACCATAGAAATACATGCAGTACACCCCCAGCTTGATGTGACTGCAAAGTATCAATTATTGCTTTTTGTAATTAACAAATCATCATCAAACACATATTTATAGAGGGGGTTTTTTTCTTGAACATTTTCTCTTAAAAATGTCATGGCATCAAGATCTGGTTAAGTTCTTGTTTGGAGTTTGTTGTGAAAAATAAATACCCAATTAGTACTTTTTCTAATTAACAAATAATACATTTGTTGTTTACTGTTGTGTAAGTTGAACAAATAAACAAAAACCTTACTGTAAAATCTAAATCTAGAAGTGCAAATAGTCTTGTACTGTCATTGCCATATTAAGAAGAGTCCTATTGGTGCAGCCCTGGAGATTATAAATCAGGATATGATCATCTTCCACAATAAGTTAATTTTTTGAGGAGTATAAAATTTTAAAAATAGACAAAAGATTGATTCCAACAAAACCTGAGAAATATGAAGAACAGGTCCAAACAAGTCAGTGGCCACATTATTAGATACCCTGTGGTAACACTCTGACTCTTTTGGATAATGAAACGGCATACTGAATATCCTGGTCTTGAATTGTTGAAAAGTAGTTGATGATAATTAAAGAGGGGGTATTACACTGGGGGTATTAACTGCTAACACATAACATATTTACCGTAGGTCACCATGTTACCTTTTATTGTTTTGAAAATCCTATATTCACCAAAAACAACGAATTTTAAAAAAGATATTTTATTTTAAAATACGTTTTTGTTTTTTTTGTTTTTTAAATAAAACGTTTTTGACGTTTTGAGTCTCCCCTCTCTTTGTGTTGTGAGACTTAGTGTGGAAAGCAATCGGCGTGAATCCCGCTAATGAAACTACTGCACATCGCATCAGGTTTGTCAAGTTGCTGTGTAGAGTTTTGTATCATGTTTTTGTATATTTTTAATATTTTTTTTAAATTATTATTTTTTTGTATATTGTCATGTGGGGGCGTAGGTGACGTAGGCTGAGCATTGGACAGAATTGTAAGGAGGGTTCGAATAGGGCCCAGGACACAGACGTTATAACATGGTAGAAAGCTCAAATTAATTTAGCATAATATCCCCTCTTTAAGGAATTTTGAGTCCATCTAAGTCTAATAATGTGACCACTAATAATATGAATTTTATACACAGTAAAGTCCCTTTTCACTAAGCAAGTCTTTTTAAAAAAATAATAAAAAGTAAATACTCTAAAAACATAAACATGAACACCAGTAGAGGACGCTAATACCACACCCACAGTTAGACCCAGGACAGAGCACAGAGAGAACCAGATGTAGCGTAATATTTAAAAGATTTTACTCAACTATTTATACTAAGATTGTTTTGGTTTCTTGTGTTTTTGTTCATCCATAGAAGGAGTAGTTGGTCATATCAAACTGGTATTCACCACAAATCCATTTCCTGTCCAGAACTGGGGTAGCTCTCTGCGCCACAGCGCCACCGTGAGGCTGGTGAGCAGAGTACAAGGCACCAGGTACAGCAAGGCGGGCTGTCCCATCTGCATCAGAGCCAGGGCCACGAAGGTGATCAGGAGCCCCACGCCGTAAGCTGAGGGCACAGAGGTGACAGTTAAGAATATAGACAAATAAAAACATGAAATACAACTAGTGAGTTGTACTAAAATATTTAAGCATAAGAATGTTAATGCATTAGGCTGATTTAATCTGTCAGTGTCCCATAATAACAAAGGTTTAAAAAGACATCTGGACTAGGTATTTTAAGATATCAATATAAAGTGTTGGTAGTGTTTCAGTTTTATGCAGCTTCCTGAAGATGTGAGACAGGCCACTACTTTGACAGTGTTTAAATCCAGGCTCAAAACGGTTCTGTTTAGCTGTGCATATGACTGAAAGGTTTTTATTCTGCACTCTTCTCTTTAAATGTTTATTTTATGATGATTATTAATGTTGTGATGTGATGTCTTTCTTATTCTGAAAAACACTTTGAATTACATTGTGTACCAATAGTGCTATACAAATAGACTTGCCTTACCTTGCCCTACCATTATTGTGAGAAGAAACATTACCATTTTAGTATTATACACAAATGTTGATACGCTGATAATAAAAACATATTCAAATTCAAACAGTTAAGCAGACGGCTATTGCTCTTATATGTGACTAGTTTTATCAAATCTAACTTCTGAATGAGTATAAATTGAATTGAAATAAACAGGCGCACTGCTGGTTTTCAAATGTATTTTTAGATCCAGTGCTCAAGTGTCTGCATCTCTAAACCTGCTGTGTGATCATTTAATCAAGAACAACTTACCAATGGTACAGGCCACAAAGTAGATCCTGGACGTCTGCATTAAGATGTCGAATCTGTGACAGTATGCCACTAATAAACCTGAACAACAGAAAAGTGCAACCTATTTTAGTCCATGCACCAGCACACATACTAAATCTGTACAATATTAAATACACTGGAGTCCGTCTTCAGATCTTTCAATTTGTTCTTTTTATGGTGTACTAAATTTGATGAAGTTCATATTTATTATTCCTTATTAGGGTTGTGAAAAGTATTTAAAATCAGATATTAAAACTCGACAAAAAACACATTAAACAGGACAAAATCTGAGCTTTCCTAAACAGTTTTAGTGTCATTTTGAGCTTTATCAGAACAAATAAAAGATCTTCTGCTAAGATAAAGAAAGTACTATTGTTTTGTGGTGAAAATTACATTCTATAACTAAAAAAGGAGCATTTTTATCTTCATTCTGGTATCAGAATAGGTATCGAGTACTGAGTCAATTCCTTTGTATCAAAATGTTTTTATTGTGACAACACTATTTCTTATAATTCCACAGCAAATATCCTACAACAAAACATTTAAAAGAGAATAGTTGACTGAAGAAAAAAATCTAAATTTCTAAATTAAATTATATATAATGTGGACCATAAACAAGTTACTGCATATATTCTTTGCACA
>KN472483.1:0-31668 GCA_000787095.1 Periophthalmodon schlosseri
ATAATAATAATAATAATAATACATTGAGAGATAATTATCAATACCAATAGGCTAATATGCCACAGTAAGTTCTTTTTGGCTTAAACACATGTTTGTGGAGCTGGTCACCCTCTTCAGCCCTGATGACAACCATGTGACACAGAAAATAAGTGATGATCATTTTAAAAGTTCATTCAGCTTGTTGCACATTGGAGGTCTTGAGATCAAGAAGGGATAAGATTTTATCCCAAAGGTTGGCGGTTACCAACTTTTAGTGAACAGCAGCTATGCAGTTCTTAGACAAAACACCCTCCTTGCTTTGTTATGCATTAGGGCTATACTTAAAATATCAATATGGTAATATATCATTACAAACTTCTTGGCAATGTGTACTGTGATACTTTCAAACAACATAAATTCATTATAAATTGTAGAGTTATGCTCTTATTAATCTGCTCACTACTGCATTATGGTTGAATCTGCTCTTCTGAAAAGGTAACTTATTCATAGGACAATTGTATTATGATATTAAAGGCATTATGCATTTTGTTATTTTACATAATAAAAACATACATTTAATACACTTTTAACACTGGTTTTAAGAGATATCCATGTATCAGGACATGTTTTGTATCAAAGTATGAGTATTGGGATACATATCATACCGTGGACTCTGGCTGTATCAGGATACATATTGCATCGTGAGGTACAATACTCAGCCCTAGTATGCATGTGGTGTGTGATTGGTTGGATGTACCATAGCTTAGGATACATTCTATTATAGGCTTAATGGTAATGTTGTTCACCTGCTCACATTTCATTACTTAGGCATGTTTACCAAAAGTCTTTCACCGGTCTTGTAGCTGCACTGCACAGTTCACTTGGTGATATTATCTGACTCATGTAAGCCTGGAGGAGTTACGGTTGATATAAACCAGAGAATATCCAACATTTCCTGTCGGAGTATATGGACGCAGGTATGGCCTCACCTCCTCGTGCAGTTTCCAGATCCAATATTTTTGCTGGTAATCCCCCCTTCCACTCCTCAACACTGCTGCTCTTTCACCGTTAAGTCCACATAAGCTCCCACTTGAGTGCCAGCGGCGGAGCGACAACAACAGAAAGGGAGGGTTGGTGGAGCAGGTTGCCATGGCGACACCTCAGCTCGGTGCACCTGAGGGTTGATGGGTAAACACCACAATCCTGCCAGGGGGGAGCAGCATCACACTTTTGCACCATACTATTAAAGGAGAGCCTATTAATTTGTTACATTCTGTGTTGTCACTTGTGCTGGTGCCCTGAGGTAAGTTTACATAATGCTAGTGTTTCTCATTAATTTTAAAGATCACAGCAGCCATACAGTCTAATTTTGTCCTGCATAGGCAAAAACTGAACTACCTGTTCCTACTGAACAGTTATGTAGTTGAAATATGCTTTGTCGTTATTATATACATTATTTATTATTTAGATAATGTTGTATCATATTTTTATTGGCATATGTGCATAACACAAAACATGCATGTGCAATCGAAGGATAATGCAAATCATAAATTTCCTTATAGCAACATTTAAGCACCTTACCAGTTATCTAGATCCAGTTTTTTTCAAGTAGGTAGGTCCAGTAATTACATAATGAAAACCATAAACAAAATGCATTTTGACAATTAAAGTGCAAATTCCACTGCTGAATTCTCACCTTTCCTCTGGCTCATTTTTAATCTACAGAAACTCCAGAATGTTATGATGTCATTCAAATGTAAGATTCAATTCCTTAGGCTACATGAAAAATGCCAAAATCAATTTTACAAGATGTAAGCAGCAAGTTATTTCTATATCCCGCTCTTACAACATACTCTGAAATTGTTTATTGAACAAGACATGGATATCAATAGCGGAATATGAAAAATAAGTCAGCCACATGTTTCTGATATTACTTCACAAAACTGGTAAAAACCCAGGCTCCCCATTCATAATCCCTCCTCTATTCCCACTGTGAGACAAATGCAATACTAAAAAGTCTGTTAATTAATTTTATCCCTTTCTACGCCTCTTTGCATATTGTTGATTAAGGCCCTGCGCTTCTGAACGAACGAGTCCTCAGAGGGATGAGACTGGGAGTGGGATTGGGATGTAGTGATGTGTGCACGCTGCGTTTCAGTCACTGCCTTTTACAACCCATTAAAACGCACCAGCTCACTTTTATGTTGAAACAAAAGACTGATTTGCTCCCATGTGACACTGCTTTATTAGTCCTCAACTTTTCACAGCTCCATTTGTGCGATGTGTCCTTGTCCCAGCGGGGGTTAGTGCTGACAGTGGTAGGACCTGGGTGAGTGGAGCTATGTGGTGAGACAGAGGCTGAACTAAGGCCTGTGTGTTTGTCATAGCAGCAGAAATGGTGTTGTAAGCCTGGCTGAGTGGCCAAGGTATTGACACAGGGGTTAATAGTCTGTTGCCCTCTTTAATGGAGCCCAACAGAAGGCAATTTCAGAAGGCAGGACACCGGCAGCTACATTTGTAAATAGGTCTTGTATATAAAGACAGAGCAAAGACTAAATACACTGGAGTAACTAGAATATACCAAAATACCAACTGGCATTCCAGTATAACAATCATCCATGAACAGAATAGCTTGCCTCAACTGTGTGGATTTAAGTTGGAACAAATGATTATCCATGTCTAAGCCTGCTCTTGACTTTAATGCCTTTTATAACAAAGCTAACATATCTGTGAGAATGGGCAATATGCTTCTCTTAAAGAAGACAGAAGCATTGCAAGTAAGTACGTTGCAGAGGGTGGGTAGAGGGTAGATGAAAATGGCCATTTTCAGAGCACTCAAGCCTCAAATGCAGCACTCATAATAAATCAATCAAAACACAATTCAGAGTAAGCTAATGATGAAGGAAACATGGTTAAAAGCTTAAGAGTTGCTTTTGCATCTATCAACAGATAAAGATGAGAAGCTTCAAAGATACAGCTGACTCTTCTCAACTTCCAGTCAACAAACAGCACACCAGACACACTATTACTCCTATGACACACCTATTACGATTTTATTTCACTGTGTGCTGACTGTGTAATTATTTATACATAACAAGCCTTATGCATAGTAAACAGTGCTGCTGTGCTACCGATGCTGCCTTGCCTGTAGGACACAGTGTGAGTTTAGGAGAGAAGGAAGCTTCTCACAGCACTCATGTCCTAGGGAAGGCTTCTCATAGCACTCGTGTCCTAGGGAAAGCTTAACCTAGGTGAGGAATTATACGCTGCTGATTAAACTTCAATGCTGCAGGGAGCAACTTGGATACCCTACGTGCACTCTCGCATCATTTTAAGACCATGGGAGCTAAAGCAGAGAAGAAGGAAACACACTTATAAATATACTTTGGCAGGCAGCATGAATAGTCACAGCCTTGTCAAAAAGCATGAAATGTTAAGGTGACACTGGTGACACAAAGTACCATGTCAAGAAACAACAAGCTGCAAGTTAAAGTGGCAGAATAAAGTGTATGTAAGTGCGATTAATAAGACTCCCTGCGTGGCCATTTGGAGCCTCATAAATTTCTGATGCAGCCTTTAAAGTGGCTCATGATAAACATTATGGCGACGTTTTGCTGTTATGAAGGAACATAAATTATTAAGTAAACACACATAAAAAACTACTTGAGAAGAACATACAATATATTGTTACGAGGCAGATAATTAAGTTATAGAAGATGACTGTGTCTGAAGTGGAATGCAGCAGGCTTTATTTGGTCACACTTTTTTCTTCTTTATAGCAGTTTGTCATTGGAGTATGTGATAAGAATGCTGAAAGTTACATTATGCATCTTTTCTGTTTGGGGGTCTGGTCTGCCCCAGCTTTGTCGCCATGTTAATGCTTTGCCTGAAATCTTCCACAGTGTTGCATTAATCTTAGCTTGCATTAACTCAATTACAGGTGTTTCCATTCCTAAAGAATGAAAAACATAAATTACTAACCCTAACTCATGTCTTGGCTTGTTGATATCACCTGTGTCTCAATGGAGATAGAGAAGCTTCATGCAATACTGTGAACATTCCATTAAATCATCCTGAGCCAACATAAGACTAAAAATAAAGTCAAATGATTGTTTCTGTACAGCAGGTAAGGTAGATGATGCTGAAAGAATTAGATAGCTGTTTTATTACTGCAAATTTGCCCCCAGGCCCCCAGATTTCTGTTGACAGCCCCATAGACTGTATAAATAAGTGGATTAAGGGAGTGTGACGTCACCCATAGTGTTCTGCTCCAGTCAAATTAAGCTCATCAAAGCTAGAGCAGTTATAGGGGCAAATTTGGAGCCAATTTGCATATTAGGAATTCCAGCTGTGAGAATCATAGCAACCAAAGAGCCAATCCAGAGCGAGGCTGTTGAAGGTAACGCCCCTTCCCGCCCGCAACGCTGGTTTAGCAGGGAGCGGGCACTTAGCAACGCTGTCAATCACACCTGTTGCTAGCGCTACCAGGAGTGACCTCAGAGAAAGACACCTGATTTGTTTGTTATTAATGTTCATATCTTGAGTTATGGATACAATAGCAAAATAAAAATACCAGGATCATATAGAGTGTGTCAATCCAAACATTTTAAGGCCAAAATGACGAGCCTAACAGCAGCAGTTAAGGAGGGAGGGCCGACAGTTTTCCAATGTTAAGGTGAATTGGAGCCAGAGTTAATGGCAAATATTAGAAACGCAGCGGCTAGCAGGTTAGCTATATCCATTTATATATACAGTTTATGGACGGGCTTGATGTGCTGCAAATGCATTTCTTTGGATCATATTCACCAACAGAATACTGGCTTTGACCCTCTGTTTTTGCATTGCATAATAGTAAAAAAACAAGCCACACCAAACATATTCAAATATAGACTATATTGCTTTAGTGAGTGATGCAGTGAGCGTACCGCCGTCTCCCTCCTGACTACATTGACTGCTCAGTGCTGATGAATCCTGTGTCATGGTAATTGCACAGCTCCTTCTATAGGCCACTCATCCATATCACAAATGGCTGGTCGTTAAACAGTGCATCCTCTCTCCCCAGAGTGCTGCCGGGGACATTTATTTACCCCGCTGGCTTTGTTCTCATTTTTCGACAGCTCCTGAAATAGCATAGAATAGACTCCGAGTGGTGTCAGCACAAAAGCAGTATTGTCCAGGCTCAGAAAGCAAACCCTAATACTAAACTATCTGATCACGCAGTGGGCATCACAACCAGTGTATTTCACTTTAGAATCTCAGCATGGGCCTGGGTAGACTCACTATAGAGATACAGAGAGGAAATGAAAATACACACGGCAGCAACACACCCCCAGTCCAAATGTCATTTATCAAAGATGGAGACTGGGGTTTACTTTGTTGTCTCACTATGTCGACCTGTTGAGGAGAGCAGCACCAATAGAAGCTGTGATAAAGGAAGGCTTAAACAGTAAATATCAGGGAGAATTATTTAACCACTATCATCCAGTGAAATGTATACTGAAATCAAATCACTTAAGTAAAATAAAAGTTAAGTCTTTCTCACCTTAAGAGCCTTTTAATTAGACTAGTTAACATTAGTGTCGTTCATCACATAACATGCTACCGTTTTACAAGAACAATATAACAAATCTGATTACTCAAAGAAGATATGCTTTTTAAGGTACTCAGTATTGAACTATAACATATGTAGATCACTATTTTGCATTTTATTTATTGTAAACAGCAATATAATTTAAAACCGCAGAACTGTCTCTTCATAGTGAAAGCAACAGATTGTCATTTATGTGTTTTTATTGCTGAAAAAGTGGTTAGGTAACATATTTGAACCCTAGGGATATGACCCAGAGTTTGAATCAAACTTGCAGCTCAATACAATAATGATAAACGCAGCAAATGATTCTTACAGGGCCGAGACCCCTCTGCAAACCTCTGTGAGTGGCACCTTCAGACGTAGTAGTTGCAGAGCATATTATACTGTTCGGACATATACTCCCTTTTTTATTCTATTTCTCGTAGTTCTTCCAAGTGCAAAGTGCAAGCATAGTGCAGACATATTCTCTGCTGGATATTAAACTTTTACTGAAGTTTACAAAAGTGAAGAATATAACACCAAGGATGACTGCTCTTGCTAGGCCTCTCACGATAATTACTATATCGACTTATCATTCAATACATGATAGATGGAACAATACATTATGGGGGTCAATATTTATCAAGTACGGAACTTCTTGGTATTTTTCTCTTCTATGATAATATTTGAGATGTAGAGGGTTGAATAAATAACTTCTAGGACTCATTATAGATATAAACTAACTGCTAAATTTCAGTATTTCATTGTACTATTATTTTATTGCAGCTCATGTTAGTAGAATGTTTTTAAGTATAATCCTGCTTCAGGGTTATTGTGTCAGTGGCATAAATTAGTTTCAATTTCATATTGTGACAGGCCTAGCTCTTGCCGCTGAGTTTGTGAGTATAATCTGGTTAGAATATGCCCCCCCGCAATGGTACCGATTATAGAGAATAGTTGTCTATATAATCTATACTATGCATCTGTGTGAGCTCAGTGCCTTTAAATCCTTGCTGTGGTGGAGCACATGGTTATTCAGATGACTCCACCCTCAACCCCCTGTGACAATAGGCACAATAAAATTAATGAATAAATATCAACAATAAAAATAGCAACGCTGCTGTTAACAACATATTCTGCTCAGCTCACTGCACTGCTAACTGGGCCCACTCCAATTAGTGCCAAAGTGTTCCTCCATGAAGCTAATGTGCTTACGTGCAGCCTGGCTCTGACCACGATGACTTTTCACCACGCACATGATTATTTCAGCTGTGGAGCCTGGTGCTGCTGATGACTTCCTTTATTAACACGGCTCTACGGCGGTGCCAAGTCCACACCGGAGCTCATTACTGGACTAAAGGTTAACTAAGGTTTAACGCTGGGTATTCTCATTACGATGGGACATTCCTGTGTTGATTAATGACAAAATCACATCAGCTTTTATTAACTATTGTCCTGGGTCTGTATGAAATCTTGCTGGTGCTAAGTTCTGCTGGCTTCTTTATAGACAACCCTTGGAGAGTATTTTCTACCATTATGCACTATCCCTGTTGTGGCTATGACCAACCTGCATCTTACCATTGCCACATTTTTCTTGCCACCGCCTGCTCTCAGGGCGTCTCATTAAAGGCCAGATTACGCCACAGGGATTAATGGTGTGGCTAATTGATAGACACACAGGCGAAGTGGATTAAGTCCCTATTCAGTCCCCAGTGGCTCTTCTGGCTCTTCAGCTGACTAATTGAAATCACAGGAAGAGACTACGCATTGCTACGCGACCCAGCCACATACTCCATTTCAAGAAGAAAATGAAGTGATATGCAAACAATAAGGTCAAAGATTAACTGCTTCAATCCCAGAAGAGACTTATACACACAGAAGTCTGATTAGGCTGCTGAAGAGGAGGAAAGGCAATTATTCAGATTAAGAACACCAAGCACTGCACAAGATGTGGAGAAACACGCGCAGAAAGGAAGCATTGACAACACTTTTCTCTGAAGTCTGGTACAACTTGGTTCAAGAAATCATCATGAGTAGACCTATCACCAATCAGAGAAACAAAGAGCAAAAATTAAGCAGCACGTGCACTTGGATTAAGAACATTTATGTTTGGCAAAAAAATCTCATAAAATCTATATGAATAAAGTCCTAGTCTGTACATACTACTGTACAAGAAGAACAGAAGCAAGTTGTTTTAGAATAACTTGCAGTGATGTGTGGTTGGTTTGGGTGATTGTTATATCAGGCCACAGCAAGTCTTTACAGTTGCTCAAACTGTATGATAAACACAAAGTTTAAGGATGTCAGGCAGACATTGTTGTGCTGTTTGTAAGCAATACAAGTTGTTTTGCATATATGGACCTTATCGGCAATCCAACTTTTCAATTTCTTACTGTAATGTCTGTGTAATCCCTCAGTTGTCAGGTAATGTCACACTTTGTCCATGTGAAGCCGGTCTCCATCTCGAGTTCTGGCAAACAGCACAGCTGAGTTTGTCAAAACAATCTCCTCCTCCATTGCATTTTTACGGTCTCTCCATATTCCATAATTGTGCTTATATTATTAAAAATGTTTCAAGAAGCCAAACATGCAAATTGGATTATGAGTAACTAGCCAAATTTAATTAACTTGTCAACTCATCTCTGCGCTCTCTGATGCTAGTCATATCCTATTACTTAAAAACGGAAAGGGGAGAATTGAATATACGTATATGTACAATAATGGCAAATAACTGCTTCAATTTAGAGTCTCAAATTACTTTGTAAATTTGTAGTAGAAATACATGATTATATCATGGGCCTGCAGTTAACAGTTCCTAATCCTTTTCAGTATGTCGGTTTTGGCGTTAAGATTGTGAGAAAGTTGTATCAGAAAATATTTGGAGTACCAATTATTTTCTCCACTACTGAATGTTCTGAAAATATGAACAACATATATTGAAGGAAGCAGAGACAAATATAAGACTTTGCTGCAAGCGCAAACAAAAATTATATAGTAACCTGCAAACATCAATCCCCTTGTGTCACTTTTCCAGAATAAAAAAATGCATAACGTCAGACTGGTCTTGTTTATTTTTTAAACCGCACATCCAGTTTCTAGATGAATGAATCAAATGGGTTCTTTACACTAATAACAAAGTAATAACTGTACTGTTAGCAGGCAGTACAAACTCACTCTCCATGATGGATGAATGTAAGAATGCAAGAAGAAAAACTTGAAATAAAAATGCAAAAAAAAAAACTAACACAAAACAATAAAATGTAATAAATTAAAGTAATTCTGTGGTGATGGAAGGAGGTGGTTAAGTTCATTGGCAAAAAGAGCAGCAATGTTTATGTCATCAATACTTCAAAAAATAGGTATCTTACAGTATTTTTATTTACCCAGTGTCTTTGTACAGAGTATATTCATATGGTTCCCGCTGACTAGTTTCACATTCTCACCACATAGTAACAAGTGTTAAAACAGTTTGAGGAAAAACAAAATCATGCACCTTTTTAATAGTTTTGTGGCCGATTATAAAAAATGGGAATGTTCAATTAAAGGCGTCCAAGATTTCATATTCCCCCTATCTCTTCTTCTCTCTGGCTATAGTCAGATCATGCCTACGTAACACACAGAGATAAAAGTTCAGGCAAGTCTCTTCATGATGGCTTCAAAAAGTCCATATAGGAAACGCCATTCTCCACAAAATTAGAAAAAAGAAAACACTTGAATGTTATAAAAATGTTGCCAAGTGTTGCATGTTTAAAGTCACGATGGAACAGGTCCATAAAAGAGGGTTGTTGCCCCTATCAACACGTGCTGGCTTCTATTGGGCCAGATGTAAATTTGACCCCAGGTTTTGTCCGTACCCACTTGTGATAAACACCTGGGGGTTAGCACAAGTCCGAGAGCCGCGGGTGCAACAGGGGCTAAGACATGGTAACCGATCCTGAGAAGAGCAGGATACAAAAAACACACCACAAAAGGCACTTTATAAAACGACAGTGCTTCTGTTTGTAAGGAAATTCAAGTCGACATAGTGAAAGAGATCGAGGAGTCCATTTGAAAACATTCTCTTCTGTTTGAGACTAAAGCAGAAAATGGTCTGCACAATCAATAACAACACTGCAAGAATGTCTACAGTGGTTGAAATTGCTTAAATTCGGAATTTGTCGATAAAGTCCCTCATTCATCCATGCATCCCTCATGAAGTTAGGTTGTCCCTCATTCATGTTGGAGTGGTTCATAGAAACAAAGGTTTCAAAGGTAGCCATCTGAACAAGGTTTTGAAGCTTCTGACTCCCATCCAGAAGCCTTTTTCAATTTTGGGAGCTGAGTGAACACAATTAAGAAGTGATTTAAACTATTTTATCTCATCTCAAAAAGATATGTCGAAACAAAGCAAAATGTATGTCTATCATGTAAATAAACCTATTTCCCTTTCCTTTCTGATTCCATTAACTTTAGGGTTTGTCAATCACAAAGTGGTTTGACATGTTTTATTTCATGCCACATACCCTGTGGTAAAGTATCTTGCATGGAACATAACCAAAACCACAGACATTCAAACCAAACCAAAAAATAGTTGAACCAGTTACATAAAAATTCATATTCAAAATTTAAGCAACATCAACCACTGTAGACCTTTCTATTTGCAGTGAAAGCATATATTTCACTACCAGTGTCTCCTGTGACCGCATCGATTTATCCCCAGAGGGTCCAGCGCGGTGAGACGAAAAAAAAAAAAAACACTACAAATTTGCCACTAAGAAATGTATAAAGCCAGAATACAATTGCAGCAGAATTCCTACACACACAGGCTGGAAAAGGCGAGCCCGGTGACAGCCCAAGTGGAGGGTCCATTCCTGGGTCATCGTGGTCCCAGAAGTGAAGTGTAGTCCTTGGCTGCCCCTCCTCAGCCTGTCCCAGCACTGCTCTCAGTCCTCCTGCCCTCCTCCGTACAGGTCTGCCAGCTTCTTGAAGCGGGGGCCCCAGTCATTGAGGTAGTCGTAGTCCTGGTCACCTGAGCTGCTAGAGTTGAGAGAGCTGACCGAGCCTGCCGTGGAGCCGCTGCCCTCGTAGTCGAAGACCAGCAGGGAGTCATAGGGCGGGGCCGTGGGGTCGTTGTCCGCCGCCCGCAGACCCTGCACAAACAAAGCACAACGTGAGGTCAAACGGGGTGGCATGTCACTACTGGAACTATTCTCTTTGGTGGACAAATGTTACTGATGGTGTTTAGGCGTCGAAACAGAGAGAGCTTTTTTCAGATAGCGATCCTCAATACAGAAGACCGCTGGAATGTATGGAAAGGGTAACAAATCAGAAATCAGAAATGCTCATGTTTCCACTAAGCTACCTCACTTCCCATTAAACTAGTTTAACTCTTTTCAAAGAAGGCCTATGTAATGTGTTCTAACCACTGTAACTAGCCTTGCCAGCAAGATGAATTCTCGTGATTTTTGTGAGTTCACAAACTCTTGAGAATCTGTCTTGTTGCACCACCAGCTGTGCAGAAACTGACCAATCACGGGACAGCGCTGTGGTCACAAATCACAGTGCTGTCCCGGAAGCCAGCTCTGAACAAACCAACATGGCGACGTCAACAGACGTACTTCATCCTGTTTTAAAGGAAATACGGACTATTTTGTTTTTGTAAAACATGTAGAGGGAAGTACTTTGTGCATTTGTGGATGGGTAACTGCCTGTGCTTTTCTTTCAAATGGATTTAACTAAAGTTTGATTTCGTCTTATTCTGCTGTTGTGGCGCTTCGACCAATCAATGGAAAGTATTTGTTTGAATGCTCCGATGGTTCAGAACGCTTTCAGAGAGAGCCATCTCAGATTGATGTGTAGAACTCTGTTCAGAGGGCTACACATATCAATCTGGCGAAAGCCAGGTTACACTGTAGCCCCAAGAAGTTTAAATGGGACTACAATTTGAAATAAATACAATATCTATTGATGGTTCTGCCCATGCAGAACCATCGTCTTGACAAGTAAACATTATTCATCTGCATATCTGCATAAAATTGGCCTATGGACCAGTGCAGTATTAATAAGTTGAATATCAATTCAAGGCCTTTAATCAGTAGGGTTTCTGCCCCTGTTTTTTTATAATACATAAATGTGCTGTTATGGTTGCTGCAATTGCCATGGCAACAGTATCCATGGTTCCTCTAGCTTTATTTAAAACTTTCTTTATTTAAAACCTTTTTCTGCATTGCTGATTGTTGTTGTTAATTTAAATCCAAACAAAATCCAAACATATTTTGAAGTTCAATTTAACTGTTGGAGCAGGACAACTATCTGAAAAAATCAGTGATGGCAAACATGGTAAGAACAATTTTTACTTTCTACAAAACAGAAACTGGGTGAGGAAAATATCAAACAACAATTGTCTAACCATAAATATAAAGTGTTGCTATTAGCTACTGACATTTTTGATAAACCTAGCAACATGCATGTAACATTAAAGCTGGAGTTGGCCTACCTGATTTTCAGAACGTGAAAGGTTAAGGTTACTTAAACATTATAAGCAAGTCTAATGTGAACCTATTCTCTTACACACCCTTTGACACATCACAAGTATTTACACAATGCTCTTTTGTTTACTTTTTTATATAGTTTATGCTAATCCTAAAATTAACCTTTTTATTTGTGCATTTGATGCTGTAGGAAATGCAGCCCAGTGACACACCAATTGAGCCTACATGGTCTCCACAAACTGAGGAGAAACCTGAGGAGTGGCTTTCATGTATGATTGATGAGGGAGAGGGAGATGATGGAGACGCAGACAGTGAAGACAGTTGGTCCCTTTTTGATGATCTGGGACAAGAGAGTGCCCAGCCCACACAGGTACAAGCATTTGTGCTTTGGAGTTCTCTTGTTGCCTCTAGTGCTGAAAGTTCCAACAACTCCTAATCAACTGACCAAATCAATATTCCAGTTGTTTAACTAACTTAGTGAGTGCTGGGCTCTAAATAAAGCCTATCTACCACTGGTAGATATAATTACAGTAAAAACATATTGATAACGTAATGCAGCACAGTTACTGTTGTAGTCAGTGAAATACTCACTGAAGAAATCATTTGCATGTGGTCAAGAAGCCTAGTTTTAATTGCCTTGCAAATCCTTGCTGATCACACCGCACAGAAATCTTATTGTTAAAAACCAAAGGAGATTTTTGGATACAAACTACTTGAGTGGCTTAACACAAAAGTATTCTGACACTAGTGTGGTAAATGTATTTCTAAAATAATATATAATTACTGATTACTACTTACCACACAGATTGTTGATTTCTCTATTCTCTCTGGCCATGTTTGATATGAGGGTGGAAACATGTAACTATTGTCATTTTTATTTATCTCTAAGGATCATAAGGACATAGGAAGCCTGAAAATTTGTGTAATGAGGTACCTCTTCCAATTTGACATGTTGAAACAACAGGTTAAAAAACACGAGACTCTGCTCTTGGATGTGATGGAGAGGTGAGAGAAATTTGTTCTGTTATTATCATCATTATTTGATCGTTCTTTGAGAAAGACAAGACATGGGAACTCTAGAAATTGAATTTCAAAGTCAGAAAGCAACTACAAACTCTGATTTAGAGAATTTTATACTACTGTTAGCCTACTAGTATATTTATGAATAATTTCCTCATTAGTTAGCATCCATTGGTTTCAAAATACTGAAAAATTAGGTCAGTTGCCAAAGTGATTAACAATTATGCAAATATGAAAATATTAGTGATAGACTGTAATGTCATGTGACCCCAATCCATTGCAACATGACTTTATTTGTGTTAACTATGTAACTACTTTCAGACTAAAGCAACTAATGCAGACAAATGGCATTAAAGATTCAACCCCAACAAGAATGTTCAGCATGGTAAGAGCTAGAATTTCATTTCAGTGGGTTACTATCCCACTCTGAGCCGCATGTAGCACTACTTTTTAAAGCCTGAGCTACTAAGTGCTGCTTGTTCATGAAGTTTTATTTGCCATAGCTTCAAATATTTTTTATTTGTCCCTTTGATGCTGTAGGAGATGCAGCCTGGTGGCACACCAACTGACCCCACAGTGTCTCCACAAATTGAGGAGAAACCTGAGGAGTGGTGCTCTTGTATGACTGTGGACAGCCAGGTGGGGGCGCTGTCCTGTGACACAGAGGAGCACACAGAGGGACAAGCTGCAGAGGCTGTGGTTTTGGATCAAGTTCTGGAGGACACAGAAGACACAAGCCCCGTTCAGGATGAAAGTGGAACAACAGACATTAAGGAGCTTCCCGGGGAGCAGGGACAAGAGGATGAATGTGAGCATATAGAGGTGAGTTGTATTTTAAAGAGGTATATATATTTGCTTTATTTAAAATAAATTAAATTACTTGATCAATAGTTCAACTATACCAAAAGTTAACTTGTATGTTTTATTGATTGCTTCCTAAATTGAAAATATTTTGTATAGCATACATAAAGCTTATTTTTGTCATTTGTAAAACACAAAAATGCTTAAGTAATATTTGTCAGTATGGAGACAGATTTTTTATTTTGTTCATGTCCAAGGTGAAGTCTTTTGATGACCACACAAACCTTCTGATAAGGATGTTCAGATTACTAGATGAGTTTGAACTGCTGAAAACACAAGTGACTTTACTGCAGAAATGTGACACTTTGTAGAATGAGTGGATGGAAACGATCCAGCGGGAAGTAAATACTGTACAATTCCAGGTTTATTTAGAAAAGATCAATGAAACTAGCCTTTAAATATGTACTATGAACAAATGCTTTGCTGTTTATTATCTGTAATAAATTGATGCATTCTGCTTTTTTTCCTCATTTGAAGCATGTTTCATTTTTGCACTGTTATTCATGTCTGTATAATCCCTCAGTTGTTGAGGTTGTGCTGGTTAATCACCTTGTACCGCCCACCTTTAGAATTAGAGAAACGTCTCACCCCTAAAATATCATATTAAGTAGGTTGAGTTGTGCAAAATGTTCATGTGCACCAAGTCAACAATGCACCCTCTTTCTGAGTGTCTTGAAAATAGCATAGAACTTACTCAAGATGAGCAGACCAAAGCAAAATCATACAACCGCAATGATAATGGCGGTGCCAGTAGTAACTTTTACAATAAAGTTGGGTAATGTGGCTTCAAAATGTAAGTGCTGTTTCACTGGTAGATAGGGAGCAAGTGAACTTACGTCGTTAATAAAGTCCCCGATGTCTCCAGGGTGGGGCAGGCTGGGGCGTACAGGGTACTGGGACTCGGCTGTGATCACCGGCCTCTCGTCCACCCGCCGCACCCCCGCAGGTTTATTCATGATGTGCTCCAGTGACTCGGGCTGCTGCAGCTGGCTCAGGTCGTAGTCCTGGAAGGAACCACATTGGGCTTTAATGATCAGTGTCACAGAGTGCCTCTCTTCTTCACTATACAACACACTTCACCTCAACTTTCTCTGAGTAAAGACAAACTTTCTGGTCAAGCCTAACTCTGTTATGAACAGTAAATCTGAGACAGGGTTTTGTAGTGGGCCTTGGGCCATGATAGCTCCAGAGAAATATTTACCGTTCACTATGGTATAACATTAACAAGAAAAGGAAAGTTACGCAAAATAAGAAAAAAAACTTTGACACAATAATTCTATAGAGTCAACATTATCATTAAGGTCATTCATATATTTTAGATTTGAACTAAAATGAAAAATGCAGTATCTCTTTATTGTTCTGTGGTGTTGAAAAGAGATATTGGTAAGACAAACACAAAGAGATTAAATTAAAAGGGTAAATTCACAATGGTTATTTAATAAAATGTTTAACACAAATTTATATATCTTACATTTATTTTCTGAGACACTCCACATGTGGTGATACAGAAGAAACTAAATTTTGAATTTTGTCATTCATAAAGGCCTTGGAGCCCCAGCCTATTATGTACCTGGTCCTCCTCCCCTCCCCCCTCTTCATCATATTTCAAAATATTGTCTCGAACATCATCCTCAGGATCAATGAGCAGAGGCTTGGCTTGTCGCTCCTTCTCCCTGCGCTTCATCCACACCACGAATAGCAGCACCATGCCTGGGACACAGGTACACACTTGTAAACATGTAGGATATACATAGACAGCCAATGGCAATTATTTAGGTTTAACAATTACTGCAAGATTCATTGAAAACAACTTTTCCCTCTTATGGTCTGTTACATCAATCAATTTGGGGTCACAAAATTTTACAATGTGAGTTTAGTTAACTCTAAAGTAAGTGGGCAGCTGGTGAAACCAGCTGGTTGGTTTTAAGTGTGTTGTGTGTATGTGCACTCACTGAGCAGGATGATGATGCAGATTAGGATGGCAATGATGGCCCCTGTGCCCAACCCTGCTGCTGCCACAGCTCCGGTGGCACTGCAGTCGCCGCTGTCGTCACACGGACACACTTTGATCCGGAGCATGGAGCGGTTGGACAGAGGAGGATTCCCCGAGTCCGAGACGATTACAGGGATCTCATAGACACCAGACTCCAGGTACGGGATCTTCAGCTTCAACTGAGCATAGTCCCCTGGAAATAAAGATACCAGCTATTTGAGTATTCAGATTGTATTTCATTCAAAACATTTAATACTAATGCTTAAGCCTGCGCAGCATTTTGAACCACTGTACTGGAACCAGCTGAAAACACTTTTCGCGCCTCTTGCAAATTAGAACGGTCTTGATTCAGCTCCACTTCTATAGGCTTGGGTGGCACAACAAAGTAATCCAACTGCTTACATTTTGTATTAAAGGTTGGTACAGTTACTGTATATAAAAGTGTATTTCCATAGTTTGTGTATTTAAGATATCCTTGAAGTAGCAATCGTCCTGACACATATGTACTAGTGTAGGCGTTTAAGATAAAAACAACAACAAATATAACCTCCTCCATCAATCATTTAGTCAAGCTTGAACAAGAGGCTCGGTGGGAGTAGGATCAAGGTATGGCATCAGATTTGTCCTCAAGAAGAAAACTGCTGCGAAGCATCCATCTGGGCCGGATCAGGTGACAGAGCGGCTGCCGAGGGGAGTGCAGATGAATGGGTTTCATTTGTCACGAGTCGTAGATGGTGCGTCTACACCGGGATAGTGGCTGTGTCTCTCACCGTGGGCTCCGTCAGGTGTTTTGTTCGACTTTGCTCACAGCTCACAGCCGTCCCAGCAGTTGTTCAAAGAAAGGGGTCTCCCATCTGTGAACACGGTTTCTCTCAGTTGGGAATGGCTCCTCCCTCCAAAGGCATTTTTCTTTACATCAAAGTAATTGGGCTTCCGAATCAAAAGTTAGAGGTGAACATTTCAAAACATTTTTTTCAAGAGTGGTATGTCCCCAAAGCTTTTTCCATTTTTTCCCATCAGAGTCAGGTTAAACTGTTTCCAATATAGTCGTAACCACTGTAGACACCGTAGACAACCATTACACTTCACTGCAGAGAGAGCTGTTCACTCATGTTCTGTTTTCAACTACAAAATATTATATGTACAAAATACATTTGTGACTGTAGCATAACAGCTGCAAGTATCAATGAGTATCAGGTTGATTAAAAAAATAGGACAGTTGCCACAACAACTAACAATTCAAAACAAAAAAAAATCATCTTTTAAATGGTCAAAAGTCCCCAAAATGGCATCTTTAAGAGGAAACTGAAACCTATGAATATTCAGAATAATTCAAAGTATAGGATCTTTAAGCTTTTCAAGTGTCAATTTTTTTTTTCTTTTTCATATATCTTTATAGCCTCATGAGCAGGTTAAAATTCCTTCATATCAGATGGACCTGGTCTGGGACTCACCGCTGAGTCTAGAGATGGTCCAGTTGCGGCGGACAATGGCTGGGAAGGTGGGCAGTTCGAACACAAAGGGTCCCACGTTGGGGTCGGCATCTGCGTCAGATGCCGTGATGTTGATCCTGGAGTTGGGTCGGCCGTGCTCACAGATCTGCGCCTCTCGTGGAAGCAGCACGGGAGGGTTGTCGTTCACATCTATCAAGTAGATCTGAAGGGTTCCTGTGCCACTAGCCTGAGGAGAACCTGAGGACATAGGGACAATCAGTGTTCTAGTTATATGTCATTAAAGCTGTTGTAAAAATAAGAAGTAACTGAGAGTAATGACACACAGAGAGAACAAATTATATAATATATTTAGATGGCAGGAGTGTTAACCATTTGACGTTGGATTGGGTCATGCTAAGTCAACTCAATGCATAACTTTTAGGTGGCGAACCCTTGACAAATAGTGTGTAGGGTAGACCATTTTTAGGGCACAACCCCACTGCACTTTTGCATACTGGGTTAAGAAATCTGTGCAAAAAATTTAGCCAATGCTAAAGACTGATAGGGGTGTGAATACATTCTCTTTCAGTAGCTTACTGTGTTTTAACTCAGACAGGGGAGTACGAGTGGCAGAACAGACACTTTCAAAATCACTGGGGTCAAACTCTCTTTGATAGAAGCCTGTAATTTGAGTGAATGTAGTACAGATGATTACGTCAGCTGCTTACGCTCTGAGGGTGCTGAGATGATAGCTCTTTCTAACATTTGCACTTGGGCTGGGAAAATTTTTCAGTGATCGCAATAATTTATTTTATTTTGTCTTATTAAAAACATAAAAATTGTGTTCAATATTATTTTCTAGTACACTAATAAGACAGACAGGATCATTTAACACAAAAATAGGACAAATTTCTTCCTCCATAGTCTGAACTCCAAACAACTTGCTGTTACTGATATGGGATTGGCTGTGGACCTCTTAAAAAGATCCAACCATAGAATTTGTTTAATTGCACAGCCCTAATTTGCACTACCACTTTCATACAGGTTATCTATGAAGCCCACTAGGACAAAAGGCAAAAAGCGGCCCTCATGTGCTAACACGCCTACCTTAAACTTGTATGTGAGATGTTGGATGTTTAATGCAGTATTATTTAACAGCTAATGTTCTGTGATTATGCGACACTTTGCAACACAACTGCATTTTAAACAGTTTGTTCCCCGTCACTTCCTAGTTTATTGTTTCCTAAGTGCCTCTGCATCTTTAAACAACAGCCACTTTTGTTGTCTCAAGTAGCAGCAACAAAATGCAATTAACGGCATTGAGCTCTGGGCTGCAGTGAAAAATATGGGTATATCATAACAGGAGACATTGAAATGAAAGCTTTAGGCAAGTCATTTTTAGAATGTAGGTGTCTGGTTTGTATGCGCTGTGAAGTGTAATGTTAAGAAGGGCAATAGCAGACTTATATGGTCATCGTTCAGACTACAATTAGTAAATATTTGTAGTATCAGTTCTAGTAAAAGTTTTGTAAAATTTGATTGGACCCTTACTGTTTTGAAACTGGAACATGTTTTATGTTTTACTCCCAAAAAATGATTTGCAAATACGTTGGTATTCATATATGTTGAAATTTTCCCTGTAAATTTCACACTCTGAATGTAGTATAGACTCGTAAATATAAGCATATTCATCAAAACATAAATAAGATAAATCTATTCACTGGGCCTTGTTTCCATTGATCACTCCTTAAATGCAAATAAGAGAAATGATTTATCATAATTGCCCTTGAGGATCAACGCATTCCCTTTTCCAGATGTATTTATATACACCTGGTTAGATGTCTTTATTGGTAAACTATTTATTCTTTGTTAAATGTAGCTTTAAACTAAAATAATAACGGTGATAAAAATTAAAATAACCAGGAAATGAAAATGAAAGCCAAATGAATCCTGAAACTCCAGTGGGTATTAACCTCATTGTGTTTAACCTATTGTAACACAGATAATGGCTGAACAAAGCAAAGGAGATTGACACTGCTGTCTTAAAAGTTTCACGTTTGACAGCTTTAAGTACATTGTGAATAATTCTCCTGCCCTTTAGCTTGCCAACATTTTCTCTTGTTATTTCAAGACAGCACAACAGAAATACTTTTGGAGCTAATTAACAACATAAGTTCTAGACTAAGGTTAAATAAACAGCAACCATTTTAATTGCTGCTTACACAGACTCAAAATACAGACTGGATGGTGGCAGGAGTTTGGAGAGTGATAGCGCTTGTTTCTTCTGGTCTATGTGGATATAAAATAGATTTATTACTATTTGGTTATTATTTGTTTAGTGTCTAGAACTGAATGTGGGCTCAGATGATAGCCACAAAAGAGGAAAAAATTCTCATTACTTAATAATGTAATGATTGCATTTGTTCAGCCTTTGTTCTCCCACACCAAACCTCCTGTAGATGAACGGCACAAGGAATTCCTTTGGTTGTTAAATGGACTTAATGGACTTAGTTGTTAAATGGATAGAGCTTCCTGCTTCTGAAGAGTGCAAGTGCTATCCTTGCTTGCTCCTGCTGCTTCCTTCTTTATTCTGCTTTTTAATCATTTTACCTCTTCCAGTGCTGGAAAATCTGTCTAGTTATGATTTTCTTTTAAGTAAACCAAAACTTTTAAACCATTTTTACATTTTTCAACAACTTATCTGATGAGCGAGCGATATGTTTGGGGGAAAAACCAAAGGAATTATTTCTGTGCATACTGTCGGAACTATCAACAACAAATTAATGAGCCACAAGCACAGATATTTGCTTTGAAATCTGAAAAAGGACTTCACCGGATACTACCAGTGACTTCCAGTGGTAAGCAGCCCACAGTTACTTCCAGAGAAGAGGGTGAAAAAAATACTGCTTTCAACTTAAACCTGAATGATACTGTGTCTTTTCCAAAACTTTGTAAAGACCAAAATGCCAAGCCAACACAGCAAATGATAAAAGTCAATGCTAATATTGTTACATCACCCAAAATACATCTTACAAACAGATTTTTTTTTACCACTGATGCTAGCACACAAACAGAAAATGTATTTTCTTCACAAAACAAGAGCAATGAACTTGGCCAAAGAGTGTTGGCAGCCAGGCGATCTGTACCAAACGTCAAGGTCAGAGTTACGCTGCTGCTAGGAGACAGTGCTATCAGTGGTGTGAGCCACAGAGGAATCCAAACATACTGCTATCCCGGTTACACTGTTTCTGAGATTACAAAACTCCTACCAAAAGTTTTGTCAACACTGGTGTATTAATGTGTGTGCGAATGGGTGAGTTGTTCCTTGATGTAAAGCGCTTTGAGTGTCTAGAAGATGGAAAAGCGCTATATAAAAATGTGACCATTTACCATTTTACCAAAGTGCCGTGGAGGGATGATGACTCAATCAGGGCACAGAAAAGGGAGTGCCAGAGGGCCGAGCAGAAATGGCACTAAGATGTACACGTACAACCACAGTTTATGTAGAACAAGGGAGAGGTATTTTTTGGACATTATTGGAAGCTGCAGTAACAACCCTCGTTTCCTGTTTGCAACAGTAAACGGAACCCTCCAGCCCCATTGCCATTAGAACTAAATTCCACATCTAAGTGTAATGACTTTGCAGTATTCTTTAATGACAAGGTTCAGGGCATTAAAAATGCCATCAATTCCACAACGCAAATAACAACCCTGCAGCCACCTAGACATTTGAGCTTTGATGTTTTCCAGTCTGGGTTTAGACCCCACCACAGCACTGAGACTACTCTTATCAAGGTCACAAATTACATCGTACATGTTGTACATTGATGCAGGCAAAGTCTCAGTCTTGATCCTGTTAGATCTGAGTGCTGCTTTTGACACTGTCGCTCATGGGTCCTCTAGTCCTCATTGCTTCACCCAGTCCTCTAGTCTCTTACAGAGACTTGAGGACTGGGTGGGCATCTCTGGTACTACACTAAACTGCTTCAAGTCCTATCTAGAAGACAGGGAGTACTTTGTTTAAATTGGAAACTGTGTCTCAGTTCACATGGCCCTGACCTGTGAGGTGCCCCAGGGGTCAATCCTGGGACCCCTTTTGTTCAATCTCTAAATGCTGTATCCTACCGCAACTATGTAGATACACTCAGATCTATGTCTCACTGGCAGCAGGTGAATATGGACCAGTGGATTCACTCTGCCACTGTACCCAACAATCAGTTTGTGGATGCAAAACAACTTTCTCCAGCTGAACTCAAACAAGATGTAGTAATAGTCTTTGCCCCACATAAACAAAGACAAAGTGTCAGCAGTCATCTCTAGTCTCTCTCTCTCTAAAATCTTCAAATCAGGGTAGAAACCTAAGGATAATAATGGACTCAGACTTGAACTTTAACGGCCACATTAAATCAATACAAATCAAATGTATACTGTCTAAACCCGCCTTGGAGAAACTTGTACATGTGTTTGTCTCCAGTAGGTTAGACTACTGTAATGGCTTTTTTTCTTTCCTCTCCAAACGAGCATTAAGACAGCTGCAGTACATCCAGAACGCTGCTGCTCGGGTCCTAGAACTAGGAAGTACGAGCACATAAGTCCTGTGCTCAGGTCTCTGCACTGGCTTCCTGTGGCTCAGAGAATAGACTTTAAAGCAGCTCTGCTTGTGTACAAGTCTCTCCATGGCATAGCACCTAAGTACATCTCCAACATGTTATTGCCATATGAACCATCTCACACTCTGAGGACTTCAGGAACCTGCCTCCTGCTAGTGCCCAGAGTCAGGACTAAACATGGGGAATCAGCGTTTCAGTTTTATGCAGCTAAAACCTGGAACAGTCTTCCTGAAGATGTGAGACAGGCCTCTACTTTGATGTTTAAATCCAGGTTCAAAACGGTTCCGTTTAACTGTGCATATGACTGAAAGGTTTTATTCTGCACTTTTCTCTTTTACTGTTAATTTTATGATGGTTATTTATGTTTTGATTTGTTTGTATTGTGATTTTAATGTCTTTCTTATTCTGTAAAGCACTTTGAATTACTTTGTAATTTTATGAAACTTACTTTGTAATTTTATGTAACTTTACGAATTGTGCTATACAAATAAACTTGCCTTGCCTTGAAAAAAGTAATTGACAGAAAGACATAACAGCAGTATTTTCCATTCATATAGCACTGATATTAATTAACTCAGTAAGAAAGCTGCAGGTTCAACTCATCACGAGGTTTAGTCATGTATATTGTACATGTGTTTGCATGGTCACATACTGGTCTGTAGGGTCTGTGTGAGGAGAATGAGGAGTCTGTGGGAGTGGGGTTCTCCCATAGCCTGTATAAAGAAGTGGACTAAGTGAGTGCAACGTCACCCATAGCATTCGGCTCCAGCTGTTCAATAGAAAGTGAATTGGAGCCAGAATCTATGAAGCCGGAACCACACCCATGCTCACTACCTATTTGGAACACAGTGGCCAGCAGGTTAGCTATGCCCACTTATATATACAGTCTATGGGTTCCCCCTGTGCTGTGGTTCCCCCCTAAAATAAAACATGCAAAATAGTCTAATCCTCTAGCTAGGAACTAAAAACAAGGAACCTGGCTCACAGAGGACCAGTATAGAATGGTATGTTGCATTGCTGCAGTGATGTATGGCAGCCTTGATATTCAGCTGACACCTTCAGCTTGCTGTCAGTCAGTAGGATAAACTAAATTACTGGCTCAGTACAGTGGAGATAGACTTCACCCTGCCTCTATACACCTGAACTGTTTTTCCCGTCTCCCACTAACTTCCACACACAAACACACTCACGGCTCTGCTAACCCTGCGTCCCAAGGCCCATCGACTGTCTTGTCGGTTATGATAGTGCCGGGTGCTTTGTTGCCTTTCGTTTACGCTCGGCTTGAGTAGAATAAGTAAAGAGAATTTCAATCCAGTTCTAGTGTTGACAGTGGAATTTGCAATCAATATGTAGTCAACACTCGCCTCATTTCTCAGCGGCTAAAGACACCTGGGTCCTGTCAACTTATACAAGAGTGTAAGCACCTCCATTTGTGCACTTTACTTCTTTAGTCCTGTACATGATTGGAGCGGCTGAGGTTAATGTGCTGCTGACAGGCACACAGGCACATAATTGAGGAAAAAGGACCTTGAGGTATAATTCTTAATGCTCACTTTACAATCATTGACTTAACAGTTATTAATACTATTGAGTAACAGCATTAAGTAGGTGTTACTTAATATTTGTAAGCCACCATGTTTGTTTTCACACAAATGGAAAACACGTTTTTCTGGTTGGTTAATCCACTGGTCAATCACATCTGTACCTGCATTTAGCATGAGAGTAATTTACTATATTATAAAATGCAAGCTAACATGACATCCTCCATGGTTTTTTCCCACCATCCAAAGATAATGGAAGGTTATTTGATGTTTTGCAACCGTATACTGTTCTACTGGGAACAACAACAAAGACAACTGGCTTCCCAGATGTACAAAGAATTTATGCAATGTAACATAAACTGCATATACTCAGATTGTCTAGAGTTACGATTGCACAAGTATTGACACATATCAGAGGGCAAAGAAAAGCTGAGAATGCTGAATAGGCTCATAAAACAGGGCTATGTGAGAGGAAACACCAAAACATCAGTAGAATTACTGACTTACCCGACTTACCATTGTCGAACGCCAAAAAAGTAGCTTCGTACACGTTGTTCTTCACATATATAGACTCTCGGTCCAGCATGGCCATAGTGGTGATCTGACCGTTGGTGCGATTGATTCTTAGCCAGTTAGCGGGGTCTGACAGTTTGGAGTACCTGCAAAATACAAGTCCATACATCAGCATTTTCCTTATGGTCAGAAGCTATATGTTAAACTACTACTGTTTCCATATAATATTTCTAGCTTTTAGAAGTAATTCTAAATGCCAGATTCATAAATAATAGTAACTTTAAAGGAATTGTATTTAGTTTGTCCTCTTACTGATTAAAATAAAAAGTCCCTACAGTCACAACTGAACCTGGGTTGCCAGTGCCTGAACCTGTAGATATAGTAAAAACCTCATGTAAAAGCTCAGAACCTCCAGAATTCACTCAGCACTACACTAGCTCTGTTTAATGATTGGCTGCAGGTGTTGGGATTTAGGTCATGAGGATTCAGATCAGAGAGAGTCGTTTTAGGTTTAAAACGACTGGATTTCAGCATTGAAACCCAAGAGAGCTGTTTTTCCTTTCTGATTGGATAATCGTCTTGAGAATCAAAACACTGAATTATAACATAAAGTAATGGAACATCATGTCCAATGTTTTTGTAACTGAGAATTAATCAGCACTAGAACTGTTATTAGTGAAAGCTATATTTGATTTGACCATCTGAGGACACGAAAAGGAGACATTTCGGAAATTTTAAATTAAAATCTTACACATAGGTCCTTTAAGGGTATCCAAGGACTCTACATATATTTTTGTGAGAAATGTATGCCATCTGAGCTACTTTGGCAGTTTATCATTTAGTGACAGTGAACAGATTGGCCAGCCAGTCCCTGTTACTGTGGTATCAAATTCCTGCAGCACTCTGCCTGACCTCACATATGCACATCGCCATCATGCCTTCCACTGAAAACTATTTGCTACTTCAGCCTACTAAAAGTTCAGAGAGTTTATTACCAGCAATATCTGCCATAGACTGAACCTTTCCTTAATATATTTGGGCTCCTAATTTACATAAAGATATCAAAGTGGTATCATTTTACACTCCCAGATTCTCACTTTTATGTACTGCTTAGGTCTTAGCAAAAACGAAGGCTACGAGACATGACCCGACATCACAGAAATGTTTTGAATTCTCCAAACACTTCCATAAATTCACAGCTTTAATCCCATCTAATAGTAAAGTCGTCTGTCGAACAGACTACCCCTCAGATCTGCCTCTCTCTCCTCTTCCTCCAGAGACAGCAAAATAGAAATAAAAAATTTAGAGAAATGAGAGGAAACATTGCTGGCTGCCTTCCCGCTCGCTGCTGCTGCTGCTGCGTGTCTAAGCGTACGCAGAGTTCAGGTGGGGTCACCAAAGCAGGCATGAAGCTGTCTGAAAGGCTCTGAGCTCAGATCAATAACAAAGACTTACTCAAAAACCTGAAGAAAGTGACGATGTCTGAGAGAATGAGGCGTGGCACTTAGCTCACAGCCATGGGGACACACCACACAAGATCTTGTTTTCTTTTGCTGGATATTTTTAGGGAAGGATTACGTCACATCAGGTTAGCAATCAAGATCAGAGAGTAGATTAAAAGTGATCCAGCCAGAGCACTGCAATCACTCATTACTCCAACTAGTGGTGCTGCAAGAAATAGCACACAACTCTTCTGCTGGCATTAACTTGCAATGTGTACATTCAAAGTGTCCCAAAGCTGGTATCCTTGGGTTTTAGAATTATGAAAGGTTAGGACCGTTACCATTGTGATTAACATTTTAAAACAATATATTATATCTTCTGAATAGGAAAAAGTCCTCAAAATGCTGAATATAACAGGAAGCTGAAACCCATTAATTGAGCAAAAATCAAGATCCTTAACTAAACCAGAAACAAGTAACTTAAAAAAAAAAATTCTAAAGTTCCAACCAGTACAGCTTTACAGGAATAAAGTACTTCTAAACCGAACAGCACACACCAGCACAAGTGCTACAAGCTAAACCTATTAATTTTCCGACAAGCAATCACCAAACATGTATATGGTGAAGGTATCAGCTGAAAGTGTATGAGTGTCATTTTTGGACATACTGGACATTTTTGCTTCTAAATTGCTCAGTGACCTCCAAAAATCTTTAGCGACCCAAACACTGCTTTGGAAGATGAGACCTCTGCTAAAGCTATTGCTCACCCCGCAGTAGACTATACAAGTCCACCTTTAACACACTATCAATTCACTAACATTTCCAGTGGCATCCTCAGTCGGTGACATTAAGGAAAATCAATATGGCTGGGTTGGTAGAGGGACGAGCCTGCCGGACCATGGAGGGCATGTGGGAGTCTCTGTCGTGCTTGGGGTCAACTTCTGCCTGGCATCTTGCGTTCGACTCATTACAGGGACGCCTGGCCCACACTGGTTGTTGCGAAGCAATGGGTGATGTAGCGAAATGTGGGTGGAGAGGGTCACTGGAGAATGCCATGCATTTGGGATAGACCGATTAAATACTGGGGACAACATATATACTCCAGAGGGCCAATGAAATAGGGCTCAAAGATCGAAATCCCAATTTGAATGGACGCACAAATCTCAAGAATTTCTTCCACAAACCCCAAAATATCCTTTTTTAGCAGTTCACAGGCCTACTTCAGTCTTTTTGACACGTTTACATTTTTAAACGGTTTTCTATGGCTTTTCACAAAGCTCAAATGACCAAAAACTGATTTAATACTGCCGTTAATGCATGTTTCCTTTAGAGTTTACATTAGCAGCTAGAACCCACATAGTGGCAGGTGGGTAACTGATAGAGGCAGGAGTAAAAGAGCATGGGGTTCAAACACAAAAAAATGACTTACTTGAAAGTAAGAAATATTTTTAGATCTATTAGATCTATTAGATCTATCACCTGCCTTTGTCATCCAATCACAGGCTGCTACCTTTGCCCCTCGCCCAATCCCCTATCATTAGTCATCCTGACTTCTACAATACATTTCTGACATCTTTACCAAATCTGTACTCCCTCCTTTTCAGATACTTTTCAAAACAACAATACTGTACATATAATCCTAATCCTAAAATGCGTTACCTGACAATCTGGTGGACAAAGTGGTCTGGGTCCTGTGCAGAGAACACAGTGAGGGTAGTCCCAGCAGGTACACCCTCCTCAAAGCGGATCATCTTGGGATTGACAGGGAACACAGGAGGCTCGTTCACATCCTGGACTGAGATGGTCACTCCTGCGGTGGACTGCAATGAAGACTGGATACCACTGGCCAAATGGGCTTGGTTGGACACTACCACTGTCAGCATGAAGGCGCGGTTCATCTCAAAGTCTACTGGCTAGAGTGAAGAAGATCAGTCAAAGTTATAATTATCAACAAATTGCTGTGATTTAACTGTACTTTGTTTTTGCATTTTAGTGAGTTGGATATGCAAATTATATTGAATGTAATATAAAGAACTATGTTTTAATGAAAGAGACAATATAATCAAAGAGGTAGACTCATTCTTTTAATTCTCTATGACAGGTGTGAAGTAGTGATAAATGAATATGATGTTTTCACCATTCATGGGTTTCAACTTTCTTTTGTATCCAAAATTTTGAGGACTTTTTCCCATTCAAAAGATATGTATTTTTGTTAAAGTCTTAATTGCTATGGTAACTGTCCTAATTTTTTATCAATCTGAAACCCATGGATATGTCATGTCATTTCAAATTAGTTGGTAAATATACTTCATGCTGTTACTTACTTTTACCACAGTGAGCATGCCCTCGTTGGTAACAGGGTTGGTGCGGATGGTGAAGTGCCCGGATGGGTCTCCACTGACGATGCGATAAACGGCGTTCCAGTTTGGGCTGTGGGGCTGATCCCGATCCAACACAGTCAGATTTGTCACTACCACATTCACCCTGTTCTCCGGCACTTCCCCTGAAAACTGCACCATTACAAATAAGAAAAGAAACATTGTGTGGTGAGAATTGGCCAGTGATAATGGTGTAGTAATTTGACTGGCCTAATGCCCTCAAATAAAATGATTTATGGCGATGCTGAACCTTAATCGATAATTTGGCATTTTCCATAATTGTCTGTATTAAAACAAACTGCACTGAGGTTGCACTTATTACATTAAATGGAAAGGGAGTCATAGAAAGATGTATTTTGTAAATTAGAGAATTGCATCTTCCATTATGTTAATGTGGTCCCTAGTGCATGCGTGTTCATACCAAACTCAACTAATGGATTTGTTCAATTAAGTGTTTACCCATTTAATTTGAATTCTGTTCATTCCTCAAATCTGGGATTTAATATGCAATTAGATAAGTACTGTTAATTAAGGCAGCATTAGCAACAATCTTTGCCTAATGAGCTTCATTAAGTTGCTGCTGAAATGAAATTGTATGTAAATTTAACCGTATTCCTCATCCTAATCTCATGTCACCTGTCTGTCTCTGTCAGTTACCCTTAACCAATCACTGCAGATACCATGCCTGTTCTTTCAGATCTGTGCCACAACCCTCAGCCCAATCTCCACTCCAGCAACAGAACCATCAACCTCCTCTGCATTTCATTCTCTTCACCACCACCAATTCATCAGTCTATAGGCTCATGGGCCGAGACATGTTCTTTAATAATCTGCCTCAGTTGCACTGATGTCCCCACCTGCCAGGGTCTAATTTGCAAATCTAATTTTCCATTTTACCAAATTTGCTCTATTGCTGTAGCATGCTAAGCATGCTACAGTAGCATGCTAACTAAAAGTATAATTATGGTAATCACACGATGATTACTTAAGGAATCAGGACACATTTTCTTTTCTTTTGTAGTAATATAATTTAGTCTAACTTTAACCCAGTATGAAAGAGACTCATTATCCCTGTTACGCTATTCCCATGCTATTACTGCGCCACTGGAGTCAAGTGAGACCAAACCATTCATTGCAGTTTACTATTTGTGTTTATTGTAAGTCTATCTGGGTTGACAAACAAGTTCCCAAAAGAAGAACAAAGAAGCAAACGCTATAATACATATTGGTTATGCAGGATGTATTGAGCTACATGCAGACTGACCACTCAAAGGTGCACACAGGCCTGAGAGATGATAATCCAGTTTATGAGGCATGCTCCTGGCAGCTGCAGTTTTCTTTAATGGCTTCATCATGGCTGGATTGAAGCAGGATCCAAAGCCCAGCCCATCCCTTCCCTCTTTTCATCCCCCAGCCGTACAAGCAGGCCCGATAAGCACAGAACAAATTAAATATGCACTCTCTCCCATAGTCTCTGGTGTGTGGGCTGCTCAATTTCATTTGCAAACCCCAAAGCTTCCACCACAAACCTTCCATGTTTGTTGGCCACGCTGTCAGACGGCACACTGGGATACGCTCGTCTCCGGGGGCGTAGACAATGGCCATGAGTGTAAGGGGAGGGTGAATGGACAGCCTCTCTAAAATGCAATGTGGACGATGTGATAAGCCTCAAGAGACTTACTTTACAAAGCAGTTAGGAGTTATAAAGTATACAAGGAGGAGTTAGTTTTGCCAAATGGCTAAATACAAACCTGCATGCAAAATTGGATTGGATACTTTGGTGCCACAAATGCAATTTAATAATCTGGTGACAAATATTTACTCACACCTGCACCTGTTTTTAATGTTTTAAAAGGACTTACGTACTTATTTGTTTTGTTTATTTTTGTTTGTATTTTTCTGTATTTAAACAGGACGCCCATAAAAAGGAGAGTCTGAGTGCTCTCATTCCCTGTATAAATGAAGATAAATGAAAATGAAAGAAAACACAATGTGCATTAGTCTGTTTATATAAATTTCTGCTGACACCAGTATCAGTGGTATCATACAGACACATGGCAGGTTTAACATATAAGACTATCTGTAAACTTTACATGAATATATTTTTGTGTGTATTATAAATTAGAGCAGCCTGTTTCTGAATCAGTTTAGAAATCTTACATAGAAAACTTTCTGTCAATCATATCATATTTTCATTTAAAAGCTTTGAGACATTATTATAGAAATGCAAATAACCTCAAATAAACCATCGAGGAGCGTGGAGGAGGCAGCAGATTATATTATATGCATGAATGCATCTTATTTCACCATTCTAATGTGATAAATAAAATATAAAGTCATTAAACTAAAATAATGCATCCATTATACCATCAAGAGGGGAACTTGTGAACTTCTGTTTGCTGTGGCCTTCTTTGAAGAGACTGTTATTCACCATGAAAAATATCAGTGTTAACACTTGATTAAATTACATATGCCATGCTTAAAAGCAAGACTGGCATCGCTTCAGACCTGCATATAGAGTTACATTAGGCCACTGTCTGTTCAAGCCCGTATAGTGTTAGTGCTCATCAGCTCAGATCCATTGTGCTAAAGTGGTTACGTGGATACACTGAGGACCACAGCAGGGGAAATGTGCACAAACACCTTGTTACTGAAGGCAAATGAGAACATTGTGCAGCTCAGTGAAACTAAATTAGATTCATAGACACAACAGCAGATTCTGACGGCAGCATTTTGGGCAGGATATGTCCCTAAACAGAGCCAGGATGTGGCGGCGCTAACATCAGTCCACTTATCACTGCTCTTATGTCTTCTCTATGATGCAATAAAGTTATAGCCATCGGCAGCAGGCCCTCGTTCCCAGGCTCATGTTTTATACTTCAAAGCCGAGCAGCTCCTCTGCTGTTTTCTTAGTAAACCTTCCTAAAGGCATTTCACAATTGTCAGTTTTTGTTTTTTCTTTCAAATGTTCTGAACTAAAAATATTAGGGCTGTCAGTCGCTGGAAAATTTAAATTATGATTAATTGCATGATTGTCCTGAGTTAACTCATGATTAATCACATTTAATTTGACGATTTTTGAATGTAGGTTTTAATAACACATTTTTACACTTTTCTCTTTTTCTTATTGCTTACTTTACTGATGCCTTCATTTGTAAGCATAAATACTATCCAGAAATCTTATATTTTAATGTCTTTCTTATTCTGTAAAGCACTCTGAAGTAGTGCAGCCTTGACATCTTAAACAGTGGAAGTTATCATACTTTTGGAAGCCTATTGTTTTGGATATTTTCAACAACATGAGAACACAGCATTTTGCAAACGTGCTCCAGGATTTTAACATCGAGACATGGCAGGACACTTAGCAGTGCTTCTTCAACAAGGACGGGACGTAAGCACTGCTCGGATCCCCCTCTCCTGCGGGCGCGAGCCGCGAGGTAAACTCACACACGCCTTTCGTTCTCCGCAGGCCCACACACCCACACACACCCACACACACCCCCACACATTTTCTTTCCAGCAAACATTCTCAAATCTGTCCAACAAAAAAGTGAAAAAGTGAATTCCTTCTTAAAATATTTTTCGAGGATTTATATCTGAACTTGGTGTTACAACTGTTTACAACCTCGATAGAATAGAAAAAAGTATTGTTGGTAATTCACTTCTAATTCCAGTAGCAAGAATAGAAACGTTTTTAGTAATGATGGTGAGTTATTTAAAACAGAATTTTGTCTGTATAAAGCATAGACTGTATAAAAAAATGGACATAGCTAACCTGCTAGTCGGCGCGTTTCAAATAAGAAGTGATCATGGGCGCGCTTCCAGCTCCATCGACTCTGGCTCCAATTCACTTTACAGT
>KN472485.1:0-10009 GCA_000787095.1 Periophthalmodon schlosseri
CCGCCCAACTGCATATACAAGAAGATGGGAGAGAAGGACATAGTGAGGAAGAAGATCCTCCTCCTGCGAGAACCAGAAACCAGTGCATTGTGAACAGTGCTAGCATGCTAACCTTTGTTTATTACATGCTTTACATTAGCATGACATACTAATCTGTTTTAGCCTCATGTTCCTCTGCTTTAAGTCATTTCCCTTGTGCATCAATAAAACAGCTTTGTCACTGGCAGTTCTTTTCTGCTACTACCAGGAGGGGGAGGGGCCAGATGAGAAGAGGGGGTTCAATTCACTATAGGCCTTTCTACTACTACTACTACTTACTACTGCACCTGCACTATAGTGGTAATAGTACTAGTCTCAGTGGTAGAAGTACAATAAAAACATTTACAAAGATAGACAGACAGATAGATAGATAGATAGATAGATAGATAGATAGATAGATAGATAGATAGATAGATAGATAGATAGATAGATGGGTATCTTTATTGCAGAGTATGACATGAAAATTTGTACTTTAAAACAACAGAAGTAATTTAAGAAAGAAGAGACGAAGTGGTAGTATCCTAGAAAGTACTATTCTTCTCATTAGTAATGGTTAAGTTTAATTTAAGGTGCACTTTATTGTCCCCATAGAGACATTTGTCCTCTGCATTTGACACATCCTTAAATGCAAAAGCGTAGACACTTACAAGAGGTGTGAGGGACAGAGGAAGCTGGTGTCAAAAGGCCAATTTAAACACGTCTCCATCACTTCTGCTTTTGGACCATAAGTACAAACATCTCCAGATCTACTCAGACCACACAGAGGTACCATCACCATCAGCTTAGACCTCCTTTAGACCTGCTCTAGTCTTGGTTTAGTTCTGGTAATTTCAGTCCTTTATTTAGCCCACACTTTTAGTTCTGTCTTAGACCCTTTAGGCTGTCTCTAGTCCTGTTTCAAACCACTTTATTGCAAAAGCGTAGACACTTAGGGTAGGTGTGAGGGACAGAGGAAGCTGGTGTCAAAAGGCCAATTTAAACACGTCTCCATCACTTCTGCTTCTGGACCACAAGTATAAACATCTCCAGATCTACTCAGACCACACAGAGGTACCATCACCATCAGCTTAGACCTCTTTTAGACCTGCTCTAGTTCTGGTAAGTTCAGCCATGATTTAGTCCTGTTTAGTCCCTGCCCCTGGCATAGCCCTGGTTTAGTGCTGGTATATAGTTCTGCTTTAGTTCTGGTTTAGGACTGGCTTGGACCTGGTTTAGACCTGGTTTATTCCTGGTTTATTCCTGGTTTATTCCTGGTTTAGACCTGGTTTATTGCTAGTTTTTTTAGACCTGCTCTAGTTCTGGTAAGTTCAGTCCTTTATTTAGCCCACACTTTTAGTTCTGTCTTAGACCCAGGCTAGTCCTGTTTCAAACCAGTTTATTTTCTATTTCAGTCTCTGTGGCTTTTAGCCCCGATGTAGTCTTGTTGTGGTTTAGTTCTCGTTTGGCCACGATTTAGTCCTGGTTTAGTCCCTGCCCCTGGCATTGCCCTGGTTTAGTGCTGGTATATAGTCCTGGCTTAGCTCTGGTTTAGTTCTGGTTTAGACTTGGTTTAGCCCTGCTTTAGTTCTGGTTTAGTCCCAGTTTAGCCCTGCCTTAGTCCTGATTTAGTCCCTGCCCCTGCCATAGCCCTGGCATGGCTCTGGTTTAGCGCTGGTATATAGTTCTGGTTTAGTTCTGGTTTAGGCCTGGCTTAGACCAGGTTTATTCCTGGTTTATTCCTGATTTAGACCTGGTTTAGGTCTGGTTTAGTCCCAGTTTAGCGCTGATTTAGCTCTAGTTTAGCCCTCATTCTGCCCTGGTTTGCTCTTGTTTTGTCCTGGTTTAGCCCTGGTTTCCTCTTTGCGGTGTCCTGATGTAGCCCTGATCTACTCCTCACTAAAACTCTGGATTAGCTGCATTATGAACCTGCTTTATCTCCAGTCTTGTCTACTCAGATATGGCTCTGTTCCTGCTCTACCTTCTGCTGATTCCTCTGACTCTCCCTCCGGTTCTCTCCAAAGGAACCTACAAGAAGTTTAAGGATCAGCACACCTTCAAAGGCAACATGCTCCCGGACTGCACCACACACATGAATTCAGTCCTTAAGGTGCATACAACAGGTTTACATGTTTTTCTAATTATAACGTGGTTTTGTTTGGATAGTTCCTGTGTTAAATATTTATCATAGTTTTATGCACCGCACACATGAATTCAGTCCTTAAGGTGCATACGACAGCATACGACAGGTTTTTCTAATTATGACTTGGTTTTGTTTGGATAGTTCCTGTATTTATCATAGTTTTACATCAGTTAAGTGGAAGTTTGTGGAAAAAGATGAGAAAAAAAGAAAAAAAGAAGTATACGGATCCTAGGAGCTATGTTGCCCGGGGCATTATGCCCCTGGTCGGGTCTCCCATGGCTAACAGGTCGTAGGTAACGGGTCAGACTACGAGCAGTTCCTAATACCCCTATGAATAGTGACAAAACAAGGACTGTGACGTCGCCTGGTATGGCGCAGTCGGGGCCCCAACCTGGAGCTAGGCCCGGTGGCCGCGCCTTTGCCCAGAGGCCCGGGTGGGCTCAGCCCGAAAGGACGACGTGGGTCCTCCCTCCTGTGGGTTCACCACCCGCAGAGGGTTTCATAGGGGTCAGGAGCGAAGACGACTGGACAGCAGTCAGGGACGGGTGTCTCGGCGACCCGGTCCACAGACACAACATCTGGCTGTGGCAACGTGGAACGTCACCTCGCTGGGGGGAAAGGAGCGTGAGCTCGGGCAGGAGGTTGAGAGGTACTGCTAGATATAGTCAGGCTCACCTCCACGCACAACTTGGGCTCTGGTACCCAACTCCTCAAGAGGGTTTGTACCCTCCACTTCTCTAGCGTTGCTCATGGGGAAAGACAGCAAGCTGGTATGGGCTTGCTTACAGCCCCACAGCTCAGCTGACACATGTTGGAGTTCACCCGTGAACGAGATGGTCGCGTCCCTGCGCCTTCGAGTCGGGGACAGGTCTTGCACTGTTGTGTCAGCCTACGGGCCGAACTCCCTGGGAGGGGTACTAGACAGTGCACCGACCAGGGACATAATCGGGGATTTCAACGCCAGTTACACCTGGAGAGGGGTGATCGGGAAGAACGGCCTCCCTGATCTGAACCCGAGTGGTGTTCTGTTGTTGGACTTCTGTGCTAGTCACAGTTTGACCATAACGAACACCATGTTCGAGCACAAGGGTGTCCATCAGTGCACGTGGCACCAGGATGCCCTAGGTCGGAGGTGGACGCCGGAAGTAAGGGATGCCCTGTTTGCTTGTGGGACTCCTGAGGCAACTGACAGGTACTGTCAGGTCAAGTGTGTTGCAGCCCATGCAGTCACAGAGGCAAAAACTTCGAGCTCGGGGAGGCCATGGAGAAGGACTATCGGTCTGACCCTAACCCCCTAACCTCTGACTCCTAACCTCTAACCAACCTGCAGCTCCCTGTCCACTGCCTGATCTGTCAGGATTTAGTGATTTTAGTGCCACTCTGTAAAAACCTCATATTACATAACAGCAGAAATGGTGTCCCTCTGATTGGAACTAGCGGCTTCTGTTGTGCACAGAGCAATTTATGAGCTAGGGACACATTTTTCTAACACGTTAAACATTGATTTAACAAAATAAAGGTGCTCTCATTTAGTTCTATTAGTCTAATCACAACTATTGTGTAATTTAGAACATTGCTAACATCATGGTTGCTAGGTAACAGAAGTGGAATTACCTCTATGTATGTCATATTTGCTGCCCATGTCCAACCAGAATAAAAAAAATAGATAAAACTAGTGAAACATTTTTAGTAAAATCTTAAATATAATGATGTTAACTATGTTTTGGTGGAAAAGTATACTCATTTCTCATCTGCACTTTAAGGCTTATAACATGCGGTGCAAGCCCTGCAACTCCATCATCCTGGGAGATAACTGCTACAGCACGGACGTGAATGAAGTTGACCAGGTCTGCAACGTCACGGAAGACGGGAAGTACAAGAGCCACAGCGACTTTAGACTGCTCAAGTGCTCACTGATCAGTGGAGACCAGCCGCCCATCTGCAAATACAAGAAGATGGCGAAGAAGGACATAGTGAAAAAGAAGATCCACCTGACCTGCGAGAACCAGAAACCAGTGCATTTTAATCCATGCTAGCATGCTAACCTTTGTTTATTACATACTTTACATTAACATGAGTTGCTAATCTAGTCTCATGTTCCTCTCCAATAAGTCATTTTCCTTTTGGATCAATAAAACAGCTCTATCACCGTCTGTTCTTTCTGCTACCAAGATGGGCCCGGTGAGGGGAATTCAATTTTAAAATTTAATTACAAAGGCAATTGTTAAGATATATTAATTTGATTTGTTCTATTGTACTCAGTGGTTATAAAAGTTTTTAATCACATGTGCAATCGAATTATTGTTCCATTTTTCTTCCTCGAGAGATCAATTACTGCAAATGTCCACTTTGACTTTTTCACTGAACATGTGGCACCACAACTGCAGGACCTTTAACCAGCATTTTCCAGCAAGATGGTCCCACTACATTGGGGTCTGCATGTTCATGAGTTCCTCAGTCAAACATTTCCAGACCATTGGATTGGAAGGGATGAACCAATTCTCAGTTCTACAGATGTGACTGAACCATTGATGAGGCTCTGCTGCAGCGAACTTATTACATACTTTACATTAACATGAGTTGCTAATCTAGTCTCATGTTCCTCTCCAATAAGTCATTTTCCTTTTGGATCAATAAAACAGCTCTATCACCGTCTGTTCTTTCTGCTACCAAGATGGGCCCGGTGAGGGGAATTCAATTTTAAAATTTAATTACAAAGGCAATTGTTAAGATATATTAATTTGATTTGTTCTATTGTACTCAGTGGTTATAAAAGTTTTTAATCACATGTGCAATCGAATTATTGTTCCATTTTTCTTCCTCGAGAGATCAATTACTGCAAATGTCCACTTTGACTTTTTCACTGAACATGTGGCACCACAACTGCAGGACCTTTAACCAGCATTTTCCAGCAAGATGGTCCCACTACATTGGGGTCTGCATGTTCATGAGTTCCTCAGTCAAACATTTCCAGACCATTGGATTGGAAGGGATGAACCAATTCTCAGTTCTACAGATGTGACTGAACCATTGATGAGGCTCTGCTGCAGCGAACATGGCAAGAAGTCCAGTCCCGTCTTGATGTGCTTCATGCGACTAATGGAGCCCATATAGAGGTGTATTAAATGAGATCACAAACTTTGGAAACCACTAAGTATAATAGAACAAGTCAGTTAAGATATTGTATCAACTGCCTTTGTATTTTTTATTTTTATTTTTTATTTTGTAAAGAGCAGCATTTTTCTCATTAATTAAAGCTAAACAGTTCATCAGGTTTCATCATAATATGATGCATTCACACTGAATCTGGTGCGGTAGCAGTAGTAGGTAGTTCTATAGTGGCACTAGTACTAGTCTCAGTGGTAGAAGTACAATAAAACTGGTTTTATATATGGTTTAAACTCTTTCCAATCCATTAATAATAAACATTGTGGACTTAAAGGGAGGGTATTTAGCTTGTGCTCTCATTCTCAGTATATGGACAGGCCTCATGTGAAAGAACCTCCAGAATTCACTCACTGAGCTGCAGAGGCTGCACTCGCACTGATTCATGATTGGCTGCAGGTGCTGGGGTTTAGGGAGTGACCATTCAGATCAGAGAGAGGCATTTTAGGTTTAAACCAACTGGATTTCAGCATTGAAACTGGCAACACAAATGAGAGACTCATCTGAGGCTCATTCTGCTTTGCTTCAGCCTGTCATATGCTTTGAATCAAGTATTACATTTGTTATCTGTAAAAGCTAGATTTGATTTGAACATGTTTACCTTGTATCTGGGGATATCAGAACTACAAATGGACCCTCCCCATTTTAAAGCAGCATCATTCTAAAGCATGTGACTGTTACTTAACCAGGACTAAACAAAGATTAAACTCTTAAATGAAACCACACAGACACAATCCTTTCTACACTTCTATATTTACATGTCTCTTTTACAAGTGTCTTTTACAGTCAACAGTTTTATAAAAAGTACAAAATTTTTTACAAAACAATATAAAAATACATCTATTTTCTGCAAATTTTAGGAAAATGTTTAAACAAAAAAATTCAACATTTACAGAGTAACGGCAGTAGTACAACACTCCAGGCTCGAAACAGGAACCCCCACGCTCCACTGAGACCTTCACAATAAAACTCCAGTTTGAGGGATTTCACAATAAGAGCCCTGTGTAAAACAGAAACATTGGAACTAAGGAACATTTGCAATATATTCTAGACAATTTGGGATTTCAAAATAAAAGCGCTGTGGAGTGGAGACAAACATTTGAACAACATAATGAGTATAAATAAACCAAATTAAAACCCATTTGTTTATATAGAACCGTTTTATATCAACCATTTTTATGCAGCTACTAAATATTTTGAAGATATTCTATATTCTCATCACGAAGTAAAGGCACTAGAACAGTGGTCCCCAAGCTTACAATATCTGATAGTATATTTGTACAAATCCAAATACTACACGTTATTTGCCTGGGAAATCCAGAATGATGCCTGTGTATTTTTTTATACAGAGGGATATCAGTCTGGTCCATACACCCTCCATCGTGCCTCGAGTCAGTACCAAACATGATCGTCCAATCAGTTTTGTTTATTTCAGGGACTCATGTGAAACAAAGAAGCTGACTGGTTACCCATCATTTAGAATAAAATCAAATTTCCCTCACCTCAGATTAACAGAGTTTTGTGCTTTGCTCAATTATTCTGCCGAAATTTGAAAAAAAAATTTACCATGCATGTCCCTGATTAGCTACTCCACCTGTCAATCCCGCTCATTTGAAAACGGGGAGATTCACCGCTCACATCTCACATCTTCATAAAGGTTTGGAGAAGTGTGTATTCTGAATCCCAGACAAACGCATTAGCAAACCAGTCAGACAATAAAGCCATTTTTCCCTCTTTGCGTACCCCCTTGGTTGTTCTGTGTACCTGCACCACAGTTTGGGAACCACTACCCTAGAGTACACATGGCACATTTATGGCTCTCGGAATTGAAAATGAATTCACTTCTATGGGGTATTAAAGAGGGGGTATTTCACTTCTTTGTGGTATTAAAGAGGGGGTATTTCACTTCTATGGGGTATTAAAGAGGGGGTATTTCACTTCTATGGGGTATTACTAGCTAACACGTATTTAGATCACCATGTTACCTTTTATTGTTTGGAAATGCTATATTCACAGCAAACAATGTGTAACAACGAATATGTTTAATAAGTTTCAGTTTTGTTTTTGGTGCTCTGAGTCCTCCCTCCCTTTGCTCTCTGCACTAAGTCACTTCCCCTTCAGAGTGACATCTCCCTGATGAAACTACTGCACATTGCGTTAGGTTTGTGAAGTTGTAGTGTACTGTTTTGTATCATGCTTCATTATATTTACGTAAACTGCTGTGTGGGAGTATCAGTGACGTAGGCCTGTGAGTCTTGGACAGAATCATATGGCTGACCGTAAGGACTGTCCGAATAGGGCCCAGGAGAGATCGCTAGATTACTCAGACATGCACGAATGATTCTGAAAACCACTTCAGCCATGTTTTTGATGAGGGCACAACATTATAACATGATAGAAAGCTCCCTAAAGTTGATTTGGAATAATACCCCCTCTTTAAAAAACAGTACAGTTGTGCCAATAAAAGCCCGGTCTATTTCACAAGGAATGACCATAGGACCATTTTTATCCTGCTACAAACTTGAATTAAACTAAAGCTGAACTGACGCGGTCAGAACGCAGAGACTAGAAGATAATGCCATCCCACGTATTGGATTTTCAAATTAAAGAGTATTTTTGTGGCCCCTCAAATACATACAATAGATCATGTTATGTAATATTTAAATTGGCCATTATAATTATTGTATGCTTTTAAAAACAATTAACATGACATATACTTGTAATTAAAATAAAAATGTTTGTAGCAGCATAAAAGAGTCTAGAATAACTCTTGACATCCTAACTCGATCTTAGTCACATCGGTATGTACCATCTCATTTCTATGAATAAAATATATTTGACTTTACAATATACGTCTATTATTCTATTTCGTCATTTTCAAAAATATTTGAACTTTGTTTTGTTTTTGGCCTGTTCATCTTCATTTAATTCAAATTCTACATATGTGATATAGGGACCAATCACGTTTTCAACATGAAATAAACTGAAAATATACATGCTAACTGCACAAAGTTCTGCATTAGTTTTGATTTGGCCTTTGATATCTTCAGCTTCAGCGCTGTTTGGATCTGTGCTCGGTGGTCATTATGTTGAATTTAAGGCATGGTAAACAACCACAAGGTTTGATTGTTTCTGCTTTAAGATCCAAACTTTCCGAAACATAATTCAAACCTGTCAGCCAATGTGACAGTGCGTTCTTGCTGCTTCAATGGCTAAATATAGTTTCCCAATACTGTGTGCATGGTCTTTGAATATTGTTTTTACTGTTAGAATAGACCCTTCCAGGTGTGACATGTTGCACACATGCCTGGTACTGATTTGATCAATTTCATTTGAATAGGACAACAAAATTCAAAATTTTGACGTTTGTTAACAACGCTGAGAAATGGCTCTTGTTTATGTTTGTTACATTTGCCGAGTAACACAAGCCAAAATCTAACTCCAGCTCCAGTTTATAAAGTTCACTAATGTCCGCAGGATTTGTGCCGCTTGATGAAATAAATATATTACTGTCAAACTGTTGTGAGTCACTATATTTTTGGTGCATTATTGTCCAGAATAACATTAAATGTTTCTTACGTGGTCGTTAGCATGTACGCTAATTTCAGTGCTAACCTCTATTAATCTACATAAAACAGTGCTACATGTGATAATGTTTTCTAACAAGGCTCTGGTGTTACTCATGTGTGGTCAAGTGGTTGTCAGCCACAAAAACAGCCCTGGCTTTTCATAGTTTGTGATGTTTGGAGGCTAATGCTAACTCCCATACACTAGCCCCAATGCATTTTCTATGGGGAAGTGTACCAGGTGTTCTTTTTACAAGCACTGGAAGGGTCTATTAGTAAAGCAATCAGAACTTTTTGGAGTCAAAAACCAAATCAAATCCAAAGGTTTTGGTCTTGATATCTCTGCGTAGATGTAATAAAACATCAGCTAATACTGGAACTCAGTGGAGCAGTGGAATCTCGTCACCATCTCCCTTCCTGTTTACTTCCCCTGTACGCCCCGCCCCTTCCTGTCCCGTTAGCGTCAGTGGTGTCCGGCTAGCAGCTCGTCCAGGTCATCCATCCACTCCTGGCTAGTCTGTCCCTTTAGCAGAGAGTCCACCAGCTCGCTCTCCTCGGCAAAGCTGCCCTGTGCCACGTTGTACCCACAGGAGAGCTGCTGCTGCTGCTGGGCCTGACTGCTCGTCCTGCCTACGCTGTAGGTACACTGCAGTCCCACGCCCGCTACCCCCCTGGCTCCGCCCCCCTGCCCGAACGCGCTCATATCCGCCCCCTGCTGCTGCTGGGACAGACTGGTGGGCGGTCGCTGCATCATCTGCTGTCCTGGGTTCATGGGGTTGAGCGGTCGGTTGGGGGCAAACTGTTGCATCTTGGGTAGTCGTTGCTGCTGCTGCTGTAAGTGGAAGGCGTTCTGAGCGGCGTTGCTAAAGTTGCTATGTATCTGTTGGCTAGCTAGCTGACTGTTGGGCATTTGTGCGTTGTGGTTTGGGAGCTGCTGGTTTGCGAGTTGTGGGTTGGCCATTTGCTGGTTCCACGTGACGTTTTGCGGTGCTTGGTGGTTGGCATTGATTGTAGCGGACATGTTGGGTCCCATCTGGCCCGGAAGTCGCACCCCGAGCTGCTGCTGCTGCTTCAAAATGGCGGCGTTGTTTTGCGTCTTCATCATCATGCTTTGGCGGTA
>KN472485.1:19044-35578 GCA_000787095.1 Periophthalmodon schlosseri
GCTTGGGCGCGTTTTGCCCAGATAAATTCCACTCGTGTCAGTAGCGGCTGCACGCCCACGATCTACTCACTTACGTGCCTCAAATCCCGTATGCACCTCTTGCCTTTATTTGCACCCATTAAAGCTAATTCAATAATGAACTGATGTTTATAAATGTTTATTAAAAGTGCACCATCTAACTTTTCTGGTGGAGGGTTTGACTACCAGCTTGATCACTTCGCCAATAGAATGTTACTTGTGGCCACACCTCCTTGTCAAAGCCTAATCTCGTCAGATCTCAGAAGCTAATCAGGGTTGGGTCTAGTTAGTACTTGGACGGGAGACCACTAGGAATACCAGGTGCCACAGGGGGGCGCTAGTGGGATAACTGTTATTGTGTCCTTAGGCAAGACACTTCACCCACATTGCCTAGTATGTGGTGTGTTTGAGTGTTGGTGGTGGGGCAGCCTTGTTCTGTCAGTCTGCCCCAGGGCAGCTGTGGCTACAATTGTAGTACTTACCAGCAAGTTGAGTGGATGAAAAATAGACGAAATTGTAGCACCTGGAAGAAGCTTTATATAGGCTAAGATTTATGTATTATTATTATTATTATTATTATTATCATCAGTAGAAGTAGTATGATTTTAAAGGGCCTATATTACACTATTTTCAGAACTATAATGCATTGTAATGTTATTTCCTCATCACAAACAGACCTGGAGTTTTTTTTTTTTTGTTTCATTCACACATGTTCAACGCACAAACCCTGCATATTTAGGCTTCTTCTCTCAAACTGAAAACACTCTGTTCCACCTTGTGATGTCATGTGGTGATACAGCAAGTACTTCACTGTGTTTTTAAACTCCAAACACCTTCACTACAGTCATTTGGATCAGTTCAGCCCTGGAATTGCCAATCTCTGAATAAAACTGTTGAGCTTTTAAGTTGCTAAACACTAGCCTTAGCGTTCATTCAAATGACACTATAGCATGATAGATGTATTTACCAGCAGCGACCCAGCAGTTATTTTGCTTACTTTAACATTGTTTTGGCTAATGTATCTCTATCAGAATTTTGCACTACTGCCACAAACATGGCACATTTCCATGGTAACAGCCGTCTTTAGACGTGTCCATCCCGAGCTCTGTTAGATCAGCAGTCGATCAGCAGAAGTGGGCACTGTCCTGTTGAGTGAACAAACCACACATGACTTTTTCAAACACAGCATCAAATACAGTTGGAAAAACAACGATTATAAAATAAAAGAACATCCATCCATTTTATAAAATAAAAGAACATCCAGCCCTACAGACTCACACAGACACAACTTTGTGTTTTGAATGGGAAAAAGTTCTCAAGATGTTGCATGTGACAGGAAGCTGACCTGTGAATAGGGCTTTCATGTGCAGGGAGTCTCTAACACAATATGCCAAGTTAGACTAAAGTTTTCACTAAAACATAGTTGATCATTAGCCTATATTTAAGACTTGTTAAAAATCATGCCTATTGATACTTTGCAGTGACATCATCCTGGGGGTGTTCTACATGTATGCTTATGGTGGAATGTTCAGCAGTTACCATGGTGACACGATGCACACATTAACAAATTAGCAAACGTTCATGGTCCTGTTTAGAGTTTGATTTTCAACAAAAAGTTGAGAGTGACAAACTGAAAAACTGTTGGCTAATGCTAGCTAGCCTGTGACTGTAAGCTTGAGAGAGACTTGTTTAACAGCACAAATCCTCCCACCTGTTATAGTTCCAACTAAGTCAACTCTTCTGGTCAGATTTTTTAAAAAGTGCAGATTAAGGTTTAACAGAGCTGCAGACAGAGCAGTGCCCACAGCTAGCTTCACACCCCCAGGGAATGTTGATGACATCAGCTGCAAAGTATCGATAGTTTTCATCCCTGTATTTTTTGATTGAATTTTGTGTAATGATGACATAGAGTCAGGGATTCCTTAATACAAATCAGTGCTGTTTCCTACTTTCTACTTTTTATCCCAAACTTTTCTTCACAAACTGCCATTTGACTGATCCCATTATTCAACTCCAAAGACGTCACTCTTGTCAGTTGTCTGTTTGATAAGCTTCGACATTAATCTCCTATAACTGCACAGGCCCCTGAATTCATTTAATATTATGACATCATGCAAATGTAGAATGTGAACACAGCCTACTTTAGACAGCCTGGATGAATGTGTGTGTGCTATAGACCTGTTATAACATGGCTTATACAAGTAGCTCATCTTGGTTTAAACTTTTATTAGGGTAGTCCTGTGTTAGCACTGGTTACTTCAGCCTATTCTCTAGATTAGTCCTTGGTTTATTACTTGTTAAAGGAACTGTTTATGTAGCCTGCACTCTTACGGTTTAAACAAAAATGCTACTACAATCACCAGTGAACCTGTGTTGCCAGTGGGTACAGACAAGTTTCTCTCATTCTCAGTATATGGACAGGCCTCGCCTCATGTGAAAGCACAGAACCTCCAGACAGTGGTGGAAGAAGTACCCAATTTTGTTCCTTAAGTAAAAGTACAGATACTGGAGCAAAAAAAAATACTCAAGTAAAAGTATCACATGAAAAAATCTACTTAAGTATAAGTATTTCATGCAGATTTTCAGATCTTATAAAGCAGTGATGTAGTGATTTTGATAGAGATTTGTGCTGAATTTTGTTCAACAGAAACAACTGAATTGATTTTTTTGCACTGTTTTTATTTGTATATTTTTGTTTTGCTCAAACTATGTGTTAAAAATAACCCCTCAGCGGTTTTAGCAGGTCTCAAACAGTAATAAAAAATACTTTACTTTTCAGTCCAGTTAAAAAATGTATGTAATGTAATGTAATGCTGCAGGTGCTGGGGTTTAGGTAGTGACCATTCAGATCAGAGAGAGGCATTTTAGGGTTAAACCAACTGGATTTCAGGATTGAAACTGGCAACACAAATGAGACTCACGTGAGGCTCATTCTGCTTTGTGATTGGATAATCGTCTTGAAACAAAACACCAAATTATAACAACTCGTCCATCATGTCCAAAATCTTTATAATAGAATAAATCAGTCACAAGTGTTATCAATAACAGCTATATTTGATTTAAACAGATCAGGTTTATGAAACTTAAAATCAAAACCTTAGTCAAAAAAACAACACAAACTTTATGGTGGAGGGGCCATCACTTGCTTGTCTTCATGGGCATGTTATTAGTTTGCCTATAATGTCCCTTAATAAAACATTAAACTCATCTATATCCTTGGAGACAAGTATTTTTATTTGTTTCTCCAGTTAAACATGTATTAAAAGCAAAATTAACAAGTGCTAAAATGATACCATCTCCATGGAAACTAGCAGGTGCTGGGCCCTCCAGTGGCCTGAGGTCAATGCTTACAGTAATGCACACTTGACTCTAGATTTGGTTTAGTCTTTTTATTCATCAAACATCTGTTCCATGCACACAGCCTCGGTCACAGTATCTCAGCGTCACGCCTGTCTCTACAAACAGCATTGCAGGAAAAAATATTACAAAGAAAATAAAAAAATTTAGAAAAGGTGACAAAAACAGCAGAAGTCAGACTAGAGTTAGACTAGGCAGCTTTAGGCCTGTTACATGTTCAAGGGATAGTTTTACAATCCAAATGTTTATGTCCAGTCAAGAGGTAATTTCCAAAAAAATTACAAAATATTCAACAATTATTTGACATAAATACTGAGGAATATATGGAAAATTATCCGCGTACATGTAACTGGATCCACCCTAAAAACGTGAATGCATCAAGACAAGACAAAAAAAGTGTTAAAAAAGAAAACATGGAGCTTTGAGGCTAAAAAAAAAAAAAAAAAAAAAAAAAATTTTCCAAACAAATTTATTAATAATTATTTTATTTAAACAACCCTACTACAAACCTACCCACCGCCCGCCGACCAATCAGTGCACAGTATTCGGAGTCAAAATGCAGAATAAACATAGATGCTAGAGAAAAGTTGTCTGCTTTAAGTATAAAGCCAACACAGCCAAAAGAAATATTTTGATTTCATCTGAATTCTGGAAAATTTGAAAAAAGTTGGAATCAGTATTTGATTTGGATTTCACGTTTAGAAATACTAATGACTTGCTGATGAGTTCATGATTTCAAAATAGAGCAATTTTTTATTGAAATTGTTTATTGAAGCTAAATATTTGAACCAAGAAATAATTTTGGTTTTAGTACATTTTGGTCAATTCATTAGTCTATTCAAATATAAAAAATGCAAATACAGCTTCAAAGTTACACGACATGAGACGAAAGATCCTTTTTTCAGAAGGATTATTAAAGATACTTTTTCCTATTTTAAGCTATTTAAACACTTTTTAAATTTCTTTACATGGGCATGGTCTATAAAAAAAATCTAATATTCTCACAGTGGAGTAAAAGTGCCATGCCTTTAATATCACGGGGCTGATTTGGCAGTGAAATATTTGGGGAGAACAGCTGAACAGTGATAAGCGCTAGAGTTAGTGCCGGTTTCTCTACAAAAGGGGTCGATTCAAAAGGAGGATTGTTCACCAGTGACAAACTAATTTAGAGTTTAAGAAATTGAAACAAATTAGCCAAATTTAACAATTAGCAATTTACAATGGAGTATGCAAGTGGGTTTAGGTCTGGTTTAGTCCTGGAACAAAGAAACTTCCAAGACATGATTTCAAATTTGAATAGAAAAAGTTATAATCCACAGCTTTTATCTTAACCTTCTTCCAGATTCCTTTAGATTAGGGATGGTTTATCGGTTATTGTTGTCTGTGTTATCTATAACATTTATCTGACACTGACATTTTTTCTGCACTGCACAGTGTGTGCATTATTGTTTGTTATTGTTTACTACTAAAGGTTCATTTGTAAACTTCAAAATAACTTCAAATCTGAAGGAAGGACCAAATTTATGTTAAAAGCTTGTTATCATTATCAGCAAATACAGCAAGAGAAATATATCTTATCGGTTCAAAAAAATCCATATCGGCCCCTCCCTAATTTAGACACTAGTTTAATGTATTTCTTGAGGACTAACATGTGAGTTTTAAGACAATTTCAATACATTTAGCAAGTCATTAGCATTTGCTTTAGCTTAGCATACATCGCTAGGCTAAAATCATAACTTAAAGTATAGGGTTCATTTTGATTAATATTTGGTTATTGAACATAATAGCAGATTTTATTTGTCTGACCGTGACTGGCTTTTTTCTTCCTACCTTTATTAGCTTTAGCATATTAGCTTAGTCTTAGCTTGGGTTATCGTAGTGACGGACGGCGGTTCTCGATGTTTTTATGGAATGATACAGTTTCTGAAAATTCTCTCAGTCCCAGACTTTTCGTCCAGTCAGATTCTTCCTCAGGGCGGAGGGGGAGGGTCTTCCGGTGGGTGTTATCCAATGCCCTCAGAGAGAAGGGGCGGGGTTTAGGGTGCTCTTAGGGACGGAGGAGTTTGTTTAGTCCTTTCGAGGTCTCCTGTTTCTGGGAGATCTGCGCAGAATGTCCTCCTCCAGTTTCTACAAAATAAGGGAACAAACATTAAAAATTATAACTGAAAATACTGTGTTAAGTAGAATCAAGTTTTGAAGGTCATTTAAATTCAAAGTGCAGTTATAGAAGTAAAGTTTGCCATTGTTTCAAAAGACCCAAAACTGTGACATAACTAATTTACACCACAAATGTATTTAAAAAGGTACAGTATGTAACTTTCCGGAGGTGGTATGTCACCTGCATGATCCCATGGAAACCATACAAACATACTTCAGAACATTCATTCAAATTTTATCCCATACTGTGGAAGATTATAGCCAAAGGAACAACATTTCCATGGAGACCAGCAGGTGGAGATGCATACCCCCCAGCCCCACCTCCAACTGCTTTACAGAAAAAGAATGAATCAACAGTGTGATTTGATGATCTCAGAGGACAAAAGCACCAAAACATGATCTGGAAATTTTAAAATCAAGATTCAAATGAACAATTGGCTGATTTTTGTTTTTGCGTTTACCTCTTTGTAACATCCAAACTTATTTCTTCTGCAAGACAAACAGTGATTTAATGACAAAAGCAATGGAAAACTATAATACTACACTTATCAGAGTTGTTTTGATCCAAAGGATGACATGCACTTGAGAGGCGCAGTCGCTGTTTACTGCTTGGGGTTAATGCAAGCGTTAATGCTAACTCCCAGAGCAGCTTAAAACCACTGCTAATGACATGTCTGATACCCCTTTAAGGTCTTTATTTAGCCTTAGGAGTGGAAGCACAACTTTGGTCAAATACCTGACAACAGCATGGACATGGACATTGAGCACATGGCTAATTATGCAGAATAAACAGAATTATCCGACTTGTACTTGGTATTAGCAGGTTTCCTAGGGCCAAGTATCAATATCAGATCAGATTTCAAAAACTGGTATCAGAACAACCCTACTTCTTATTTGGTCTAGAGATGTACAGTCCCATGTTTACCTCATCAGCCTCTGTGTCCTTCTCTGCCTCTTCTGCCTTTTCCTCCTCTTCTTCTTCTCCTTCTTCTCCTTCCTCTCCTTCCTCTCCTTCATCTGCTTCAGCTGCGTCCTCCTCCACCTCCTCGGCCTCCTCCGCTGAAACACACACAATAAAATTAGCCATCACATCTCAAAAAGAATTTAGGAGAACACATGAGAACACGTGTGTCACAGTCAGAGCCAGTATCAACACAGTCAGAGTACCTAGCTGGAGGATTAACCTAATGGGCATGCTTAAAGTGGAACTAAGCACCATCTATGGTTTCTAGTCATTTTTTGCAACTTTAGTGCAAATTAGGTAAATTTGCAGCTTTGTGGTCAACAACGCCCGCCAATTTTATGCTGCCTTCAGTGGCCTCTACAATTTCAAATAGTTGATGACATCACAAAAGACTGCTCTGAGGGTGGGGATTGAAGTGTGGATACCCGTTAGACCAATCACAGTGTTCCTCATATCTCCAGACCCCGCCCTTCCTCCCGCCTCATTCTCCCCTTTAGTCCTCCAGGTACTGCCCAGGGCCACATCTCATTTCTCCTTCCTCTCTTCTTTCTCCTTCATTCCTCTCCTAGATTGTGCAGGAAATGGGTGAGGAAGTCCACAGAGGGGACACAGAGATGAGAGGAACAGAGGAGAGGGGGAGAGAGAAGCAGAGGAATAGAGAAGCAGGGGGAATAAGAGAGGAGCAGAGAAGAGGAGCAGAGGAGAAGAGGAGCAGAGGAGAGGGGAACAGAAGAGGGGGGGAGAGAGAAGCAGAGCAGTAGAGAAGCAGAGGGAAGGAGAGAGGAGCAGAGGAGAAGAAGAGGAGTAAAGGAGAAGAGGAGCAGAGAGGAGGAGAGGAGCAGAGGAGAAGAGGGGCAGAGGAGAAGAGGGGCAGAAGAGAAGAGGGGAGAGGCAAGAGTAGGGTGAATGGGACTTTCCTCAGATACTAGTTCTGACCAAATTGACCCTGTAGTGAAGACTATACTAAGGATTATTTTATAATATTACTATTCCTGGAGTTTTAAATCAAAGTCAGACCAACATCTTTGGTTTCAGATAAACATGTTATTGTCAAATTCATCTTTGCTGCTGTCCCTGTCCTTGAGTATTTGCAACAAAACAAACTCCTGACTGTGAGACAAATAGTTATATTATTGTATCTGATGTCTGCCTCCTGAGCCCTCGCTTATGTTTCCTCCGTGGTTTTCTTCCCTTGCCTCCTCTGAGCTTTGGGGCACCACTTAATATGGCGCATTTGATTGACAGCTGAGAAATGGAGGATCGAACGGACGAATCATGGAAAGGAAAGCGAGGAAAGCGAAATGAGACCAGGCCCAGTTTAGCAGCTGTATTTGAAATGTGGTTGTGGGCAGGGTTTAGTGTTTAGTCACACTGCTGGAGGACACTGGACGAACCTCAAGCGCACAATTACACAAGACAAGTAAGAAACAAGAATGCTAAGCTAACATGCTAACCTATAGCTCCAATAGCATTTGTTGCATTTGATGTATGTACCATCAGCGGTCATGGCCTTTACAGGCAAGAAGGCACTCACACTGGTTACAATTTATTTTTAAATGCTTCTACCTCAATTACCCTTTATATTTAAAACAATATTTATTTAGCTCCTCATACAAATGTCGCCATACCAACCACCTCTTTTTTATACACCCAGAATTAAAAAGGAAGTAGGTAAACACCCATTTCAACACAAAGCCCCTACTGACTGGAACCTTCTCCCATTATCTATCCGCTCTCTGACCTCTCTTCCATGGTTCAGGAATCCTGTTTTAGAACATTTTAAGCATGTTTGTAACTGCTTCTAATCCCGATTCTCTTTACCAATACTAACTACATGAATCAGCATGACACAACACATAAATAAATAGATGTAAACTGTTTGGGGAGGGTTGGTTAACTGTGAGAGCCCTGTATGTTAGAGAGTGTGTGTGTGTGTGTGTCTTAAGTGCCTTGTTTTGTCTTGAGGGGTTTCAAGGGGTATATCCTTTTAAAATGTCAAATGGATTACAGAATTAGTTTTGCACTAAAATCAGAAACACATTTATTCCGTTATTCAGACCAAGCACTTGAAACACTGCCCCCTACAGTTTTTATAGTGGAGTTGTGTAGTAGTACCTGGGCTGGTCTTGTCTTCCTCCTGGCCCTCCTCCTCTTCCTCCTTCACGTCCGGCTGTGGCTCGTCGGTTTTCTTATACTCTGCAGCTGGGGTCTTCTTCTGTTAAGGACACAAAAAAAAAGAGCCGTTACTATGGTTACTATGGTCACTGTGGTCACTACAGAAACAAAATGTGGCTTACTGGTTTAAACATTTAACACATGCATTAGAATCACCACTCAAGCTGCAACGTTTATTTTGGATACAAAAAAAAATAAAAAATAGCCACAACCACACGACAAGTAGAGCTCAAAAGAACAACAACGTGTACTCTCCCAATTTCACCAGCAGAGGCAACAAAAACAGAAAATGTAATATTTAATCTAGGGGTGGGTGATATATGCCTAAAATGTAAACTACAAGAGAAAAGTTTGAACAGACCATCTCAGTGTTTTCCCTTTCTTTACTTTCACTACTTTCTACATTTGATATACACCCAGAAGACATCAAATACATGAAGTAAAATGTATGCAATTATGTAGCAATGAAAAAAAAGTTAAATAATTCTACTAAATATTTGCTGACAAAGCAAAGGGGTGGTGCTTTGAAGATTTGAATATAAAATATAAAAAAATATATTTAGTAGTAGTCATTCAACTTGTTTTCTTTACTACATAATTCCATATATCTTGCTTCATATATCTGATGTCTTCTGTTTGTATATAAAATGTAGAAAGTAGTAACAATAAAGAAAAAAAATTGAATGAGAGAGTGCGACTGGTCACATCACAAAATTAAAGAGATTATTAATTTGATGATCTATTGGACATTGCCTTTTGGATGCAACTTAAGTCATCTGCTGCTTCTGGTAGTTCAGGCTTCACTCTGGTTAAAACCTCCTGTCACTCACTCAGAGCCTTAAGGACACTGACCAGTAGGAGTGAGATTTGATGCTAGAGCTGTATTAAACAGAAAAGCACTGAATCGTGCATATCACCGCGCCCTAGTTTGATCTACTCTACGACTGGTCACCGAGTCCTCGTGCTCCTGCTGCAGACCGGTCAGACTGAGCTGGCTCTGGGCTGTGGACTTCTGTGGACAATAGTCATGGGATCACTTATGTTGACATTACTACTACAAAAGGAGTAGGATTGTCAGAAGTATCAAAAATCAGATACTAATTGATACTAAAACTAGTATCAAGACTAGATCCTCATTTGAGCAGGCATCAATACTAAAACTTGAGCTGTATCAGAACAAGTATAAACCACATATACTAGTATATGAGAGTATGTACAGCATGTGCAGATACTGGGTTGTACAATTAACAACAAGCACAACCTAAGCTGCCATATTGACCTTATTCCGGAAGCACCGCCATTGTCATTCAGGTTGTATTATTTTTGCATGGGCCTGTGGATCTTGACAGTAAATAAGTTCTACAGGGAATACAGAGCCATTAAAGCCTCCAGAGAATCAGTGCAGCGCTGACTTGTTGGTCACATGAACATAGAACATTTTACACAAATAAACACTACTTTATATCAGATTTCAGCGGCAAAACTTTTCAAATTCTCCATTGAAATGAATGGGATTCCCACTTAACCAGAAGTGCCACCACAAAGAAAGAGCAGTTTAGAAGCATTTAGAGGCAAAAGTGGGCGGAGCGGAATAAGGCCAAAACTGAGACCACAGTTGGTTTTAGTCGTTGAAATTATAGGAATCCAAAGTGAGGATTCAGTCAACTTTTTCTGATTGGATAATTGAATCAAAAACAAAAAATGTCAACATGAATAACTTTCATATCAGGTAAAAACAAGAGTTTAAAGGACCCATATAACACTATATTCTCTGATCTATGTTCTAATGTTGTTTCCTCATCACAAACAGACCTGGAGTTGTGTTTTGTTTCATTCACACATGTTTAACACACAAACCCTGAATATTTTGGCTGAGTTCTTCTCTCAAAGAGAAAACACTCTGTTCCACCTTGTGATGTCACGTGGTAATACAGGAAGTGCTCCACTGTGTTTTTAAACTCACTCCTTCACTAGAATCACTTGGATGATTTCACCCCTGGAATTGCCAATATCTACTGAACTAAAGGTAAAAAGAGCTGTTAACTTGAAAACTACCACTACATGGTAGTTTTGTGTGTTCTCTGTTCCTCTCTGTTCGAATTTTGAGCTTTGGAGATGTAGACACTAATAATAAAGGGTTACTCAGACGTGTGGATGAAACAAAACAACTCCAGGTATGTTTTTGAGGCGGTAACAACATTATAACATGGCTTAAAGCTCACAAGAGTCAATTTTGTGTAACATAGGACCTTTAATTATCGTGATCAATAATTAAACATGTTTACTTTGTATCTGGGGTCACACGTCAGCAATGTTTATGAATTATTTTATAAAATTCCCACATAAATTAATTTGTGGGAAATATTTTTTTCCAAAAGGACAAATTATAATTAAATAATCTTCTTAATTTTCTTTTTTTTGTTTTTATCTAGTTATATGCTTAATTTGACAAGTACAGCAATTGTAATCACATTAGTCAAAGCATTCACAGCTCAACCATTTAAGGTTTAAACTTTGACTACGATCTGGAGTCATCAGTTTTGAGTTGCCGTACCTTCCCAGTGCAGCAGAAGACGATGATGAGGACGAGAGGAAGAGCGACGGTCAGGACGTACACAATCCACAACCACGGGCGCTCCTCTGCAGCAGACAGCATCTGAGTGGCCAAACCAGGCTGAAGAGACAAGAGAACAGGTCAATGTGAGAGCCAGAGGAGCAGAGAGCCAGAGGAGCAGAGGTTGGGGTTCAGTCCTTACCTCGGCAGCACTCTCTGCAGTCTTCTTGAGGGCCCATCCTTCTGCTGCCCACCTGTCCGCTGCGTTCCTGTCGTCAGTGATGAAGAAGTTATCGAAGAAGATGTCGGACGTCATGGACCACAGCTCCAGGCCCACTGCGCTGAAGGCACTCATCTTAAAGGGCTCCAAGTCCTCGAAGAAGGCCGGGTTTGGGATCTTACGGGGCTTCCACACTCCCTGAAGAGAACAGGACCGAAGAGGGGTCAAACTATGTAACCTTAGTAATACGTGCTAAACAAATGTTCCTGGTTTATCAGAAGATGCCACAGAGAACCAGTTGCATGGTGAGTTGGAATATGCTTTATACCAGATGCCCTGCCTATTGCAATCAGCCATACAAGAAATTAGTTCCAATTTCCAGACCATGAACAAACTTAAAGAGGGGGTATTTTACTTCTATGAGGTATTAACTGCTAAGGCATAACATATTTAGATTACCGTGTTACCTTTTATTGTTTTGAAAATACTATATTTGCAAAAAAACAATGTTTTAACATGTTTTATAAGTTACACTTTAGTCACACTCAGTCACCAGATCTTGACAAGAACTAAAAGTTGTTTTAGTCAAACACTAACACTAAAACTAAATGATAATTTCTTGTCAAAATAAACACTGGTCCTCAAACTGTGCCCCCTCTGCGATAGTGTCAAAAGGGGGTGTACTGGAATAGGTTCCAACAGTGTTAAAACCCCTGATGTGAGAGTGCCAAACCCAGAGACACAATGACTATAAGTGAACCTGTGACCGTCTGGCCCTAGGGTGAACGCTTATAAACTACACCACTGTCGGCTCTCTAACACACAGCGGACACTATATATAAAATTTTATTATTAGGCTTCTGTTGACAGATCCGAGTTAAATTTGGTCTTGTCCAGACTGTTGCATTACCTGGTAGTTGGGGTTGTCGATCATGGGAGGCTTCCACTTGCCCTTGTAGTTGGGGTTATCCACCATAGGCCTCTTCCACTCGCCGCACCCCGGAGCAGTCTCACATTTGGGGTTAGGGACCTGAGGAGCCTCCCACTCGCCATCCATGTCCTCATCCCTGAACACACACACAGATGTTAACTCGCATTAGTAGTCAGTCATATAGAAACGGATATTGAGCAGATATTTATTTGTATTTTTGTTATATTAATAATGGAACTAGTATAACACATACAATATTTTTCATAAAGTACCGTATTTTCCGGACTATAAGTCGCACTTTTTTTCATAGTTTGGCTGGGGGTGCGACTTATACTCAGATGCGATTTACATGTGAAATATATGTTTTTTTCTTCATTATTATGCATTTTTTGGCTGATGCAATTTATACTCCGGTGCGACTTATACTCCGGAAAATACGGTAATATGTAAATTTGGGAACTACAACTTTATTTCAACCCTTGGGCAGGAGGTTTAAAGAAGTTATCAGTCACAACAGCAGGTCGAATATCAAATATCAGGGGGAAAAAAATATAATCCTTATCACATCATGTCTATTATTGTTGTGACCTCCAACTAGCCTTCTACTATGAGCACTGCTATGCTAAACCCTGGGCTAAGTGTAGGTTTAAAATAAAAGCATAAAAGTGTGTTACCAGTCGTCTGGTTTGAGAGCGTCGGGGTCTCCAATGTACTCCGGCTCATCGTCCAACCAGCCCTCAGGTTTAACTGCAGACTCATCGGGGACCTGAGCAGGAGCATCCTCGTCCCTACACACAAGTACAGGTTAGGGGACAGTCCATTTGTGTTGTGTGTTCCTAAAGCAATACAGATTACACTCCAGATTATGAGCCCTTAGTGTACAAAACACCACTAGTAAAACACTAGTCATATAAATGCTAGTAAGTCTATTTACCTGGATAAAATGTTCCAATAGGGCTTTAAGCAAAAATGTTAAACTGAACTCAATAACTTGTCTTTTTCACAGTTTTTGCCTTCTTGGAGTGCCCCCTACAGTTAGGCTTAAAGCACTACAAAGTCAGTTAACAGTGAATAATGCTAAAGCTGAGCCAGTTAACCACTCTGCATATGACAGGTTTTCATGTTTTTCCAATTCTGACTTGGTTTGGTGGGATAGTACCTGTGGTGAAAATTTATCATAGATTTACATCAGTTACGAGGCAGTTGGTGGAAAAAGCTAATCATAACTATTGTGTAATTTAGACAAGTTTTAGCCCTTGTTAACATTATGGTTGCTAACATTATGGAATTACCTCTATTGCTGGGTTTCAGATGGCATCACATTCTATAGGTTAATGATATTTAATACAGATGGGGACAGCTAAAATTAATATTGTTTAAATGCAGATTTACAGTGAGTTCTTGGGTCTAGTCACGAATTGAAATGATCAGGTTGAACATTTGTGCATTTACCTTTTTGATAGTTCATGGCAAAGTACAATGTAATTAATAGGGAAAACTGCTCTGTTTGTAGCTCTGTTACTCAAGTTAGACTTTAATCTAAGCTTTGAAAGAGCTGATCTTCCATTATTTATTTTAATAGATTCTTTTTCCAGACCAAGGTTTAGTTTGTTTTCATACCTGACAGTTTGGACTGCTCACTAGCGCTCTTCCTCAGTCAAAACTGTCAGGTGTGAAAACAAACTAAACCTTGGTCTGGAAAAAGAGCTGACTTTGTTGGAACAACAACAGGTGAACAGATTTGTGCCGTTAAACAAGTTTCCCACACATAAAATTACTGTCACAGGCTAACTAGCATTAGCCAACAGTTTTTCAGTTAGTCACGCTCACCTTTTGATTGAAAATGAAACTCTTAAACAGGACCATGAACGCTCGTATTGATCACAGGCTCCTGAAAATGTGTTGTTTAAATCCATTTTGAATTTTTTCTTGAGCTTTCAGACGATATAAAAAAAAAACTGGGTGGTTATTGCTTATGTGTGCATTGTGTCACCATGGTAATTGATGAACGTTCCGCCACAGAAATACATAGAAAAAAAGCCCCCCATCAATGTCATATCAGCTGCCTGTGTCCAACCAGGAAGCCAAATTATAAACTTAGCAAAAACTACACAAGATTTTTAGTAAATTCTTAACTATAAATCATGCTACTATGTTTTAGTGACATAAGTAGTCTAACCTGTCATACGCACTTTAAACATCCCACAGACTCCTAACTGTGAATGTCTGCTTTATAGAGGTGATTATTTGTCTCACCAGTCCTCAGGCTTGGTGGCATCAGGGTCCTGGATCTTGGCTCTCTCATCCCAGTCCTCTGGCTTGTGGTCGTCGGGGTCTTCGATCTCTGCAGTGGGGTTCACTGGGGGGGTCATGTCTGTGAGCAGGCTCCCACTGTTCACCACTGTCTGATCCACCAGCACCTCGAACGAGTTATCAGGGTTCAGCACTGGACAGGAGACAGGAGGTCAGGGACAGAGCTCAACGCCACAACACAGTCATTTGGTTATAGTCTAGACTTATTTAACTTTATAACTTGTACATTAGGTAGAAGGTCCAAAACGCGACATACAATTTCTAGCCCCTTTTATGTTGAGTTTGTGTAAGCTCTTGTTTGGGCCTCTGATTGTAAAGAAATATAACCTTTCTACATTTTAAGATTTCTTCATAATTGTTAAAAAAAAAAAAAAAAAAAACATGAGCTGCAATGAGTAAGGAAAAATTTTACATTGAATATGAACAACAGCACACGTCTTAATGTACAGTATATAACTTTCTAACACGACACCTGCATGATGAAGTTAAAACCACACTTCGGAACATTCTCCATGGAGATGGATAATATTCCACAGTATGTCATTAAACCTTACAGAGGTTATGCAGATGATATCACAACCTTTGGAACTTTATTAAAGAGTAGCAATAGTGAGTAATGACATTTTCTTCTATAAAAGCTCACTGAATCTAAAATGTGAAAGAGCTGCTTCAGTTTAATAACAAATATAAAAGTCTACAACTCATCTAAAACAAGAAAATCAAGTCAACAGTAGTAGAAAACCAGTTAACAATTAACACTAGCTAAACAACAGGGACACTGCAGGCTACACACATTTATCACTGATACAGAGTTCTCCACAGATGTGGACAAAATCAGGACGAAACCAGGACGAAACAGCTTACCCAGTGTGTAGAGGTGGGTCTTCTTGTCGGTGTAGTAGGTTCTCAGGTCTGAGTCGGGTTTCTTGGCGTGCTTCTCTTCATATTCTCCGGTTTTGGGGTTCTTATGTCTGAAGATAAAGTGCAGCTTGTAGTCCTCTCCACATTTGTCTGGTCCAAACATGATGGTGTACGGGGTCTTGTCCACAAACTGGGCCTGGGGACACAGAAAGGAGGACTACATTACCCACAATTCAGTACAACAAAGTAACTCCATATGTATATCCTAATATCCTATTAGTGTAGAGACTACAGCCGTAGTACTCTTTGCTGGAGAGGATTGGGCTGTGGTAGTAATCGCAGTAATAGTAGTAGTGCTAGTGGTGGCAATTGCAGAAGCAGTGGTTTTAGCAATATAGTAATCGCCGTAAAAGTAGTTTTCTTGTACTACACAAGAAAACTGAGAAAAGCTGCATCAGCAGTGAAGTAGTAGTAGTATTAGCTGTATTAGCTGTAGCAGCAGCAGCAGCAGCAGTAGTAATACTAGTAGCAGTACAACAAGCAGTAGTACTAGTAGTAGCGGTAATAATAATACATTTTATTTATAAGCACCTTTCAAAACACACTGGGGATTGGATGTTGGTGTGATTGGTTATGTGGTGTGGGATCGTCTGAAACAGGTAAATTCTGAGCCGTGATTTGAAGAGAGGAAGGGACTTGATGTTGCAGAGGTCGGGTGGGTGAGTTCCAGAGCTGAGGAGCAGAGCGGCTCTGCCCCCATGGTCATAAAACGAGCAGGGAGGACAAAGAGCTGGAGAGAAGAGGAGGAGCGGAGAGAGGGAGTGGCAATGTGGAGGAGATCGGAGAGGTATTGTGGAGTAAGGTTATGAGTAGGCCTGTCATGATAACACATTTTGACGTAAATATAGACGATAAATGATAATATTGAAACAAATGTATGCCTCTGACACAATCAGCCTAAAGCAGGATTATCCCCCAAAAAAC
>KN472486.1:5444-21388 GCA_000787095.1 Periophthalmodon schlosseri
AACATTAGAACATAGATCAGAAAACAGTGTAATACGGGCCCTTTAACCATTCATACGGCTTTTCGCTTTCCACTTACGAACAATGAGTAAATGAAAATTCCTCGCTAAGGTCATACCCCCAGTTGTGCGTTAGGGCATCAGACGTATTTTTGCCCTCCTCTCTCCCTCTCCGCTCCCTCTGAGACTCCATTGGCTCTGAATATGGTTATGATATTAATACTCGTACAGATACCGGCCCGATCCTCTTTGAACTAAATGAGTTTGTGTGTATGGGGGGAAAGAGCCGATTATCCATTGAACATAAGTCGGTAATTCTAGGAGAAGCTTCGGCGTTCCACGTGGATGCCATTAATAAACAAATAATCCCAAGTCTCTTCCTGCCATAGTTTGGATTAGGCCCATATACGTAACACATCCCCTTTAATGTTGTGAAAATACGCTGGATGCCCCGTCTCCTGTGCCGTGTTTAGCCGCGCTTAGCCAAATGAGCTGCCTAAGAAACGCGGCGTTCAGGCTTGGATCTCGGTGGCGGCGGCGGCGGCGGTGGTGCCGGCGCGGTGGGGACCTACCTCCTCTGGCTCCTACGTATGCTTAAAACTGAACTCATTTATTCTCTTTGTCAATAATTTCGAGAGGGGTTTATCGCTCCTATTTTGGATTTTTTTGTTTGCGTTCGGGTTAATCCTGTTCCTACCTCCGTGCCACGTTGAGAAGCGGAGTTGTGTTCAAATAACAGGCTTTATATGTTTACGATAAGGCTATGTTGAGTTTTGAAGATGCCGTATGAGGGCCATGTATGTGTCTTTACAGATTAATAGTTGGTAATCATTTCTAGCAATATAAATATCTAAAAAAATGCTATTTGAACAGTTATAACGATCAAAAGTCTGTCTCGTCTGACTCTCATCTGAAGCTAAACAGGGTTAGGCTGGTTAGTACTTGGATGGGAGACATCTGCTAGTATAGGGTGACCACACGCCGCTATTTACCTGGGACAGTCCCACTTTTGAGCCCTGTGTCCACTGTCCCAGCAGATTCATCCAAAACCATTGATTTGCCCCAGTTTCATACAAGAAATGTCCCAGGCGTCCCCATTTTTGACCAATTTGATGCAGTAAACAGGGCAATATGTCGAGATTTGTTTAGCTAAAATCCAGAAACGTGCTTGAAAATGAGCATAAGGCAAAAAAAAAATGGACTAACAGAAGTCCCTGAGATTAAACACTGACCCACGAGTGAGTCGAGAATGGACAATGTTACACGCTCTTTGCACAATTTTATTTATACCAACCGTCCCAAGCCGGATGTGTTCCAGTTTGGAATTCTGAAAATCTGGCCACATGAGCCCAGTATGAGTTTGGTGCGTGAGGGTTGGTCGGAGGCCGGAGCGTCAACGGTCCTAACGTGGCGCGGTCCAACCACGGCCTCTTACCTGTAGCGCACGTCTCTGAAATGTCGAAGACCTCTGAATGTTCTTATAAAATTCATGACAAAATATATAACTTCTTCAACCTGAGATACACAACGGTTTAGTGCTTGTTGATTCTGCCAAAATCCGTGCGAGTTCATTTGTACAGTTCTGTTTCATTGTAAAAACTTGCACATGACAATTTTTAATATATGTATGGACTGTGGGGCATGTTTTTGTATTTTACTGCTATTTTACTGTATTTTACTGCCCAGGGACTGCAGAGGGAAAGTACAAGTAGCTAAATCTGGTACAAATCATCTTTTCTTTTGTAAGATTAATGAACCTGTACACGGTCCCTGACTCTTAAGCCGCCATGTTTGTGACGCGAACAAACCAAGCGTTTCTCTGATTGGTTAATCCGCCTGTCAATCACGTCTATCTGAAATCGGGAAGACAGGACCCACACGTTCCAGACGCACATCTTTGTAAAGTTTTGTCAAAGTGTTTGGTTTTGGCTGACCAGGTGACTACCCCAGGGCAGCTGCGGCTACAGAACCACCACCAAATGTGTGTGGAATTTCTTCAGCCATGAAAGCTAAAGCTAACTACACATGCTAACATACCAAAGCATGCCTAGCTAGCGCTGCGAACGACAGACCCCCCCACACCTCTAATGTTAGCCTTGTCCAGGTAACGGATGGCTCTTTGATTAAACATTGACTGGGTGAGTGTTGCGCTAACTTTCGAGGAGGTGTCGGTTTCGTCACGGGTTTGTTGATAAAAGATCAGAGGGTTCCAGGCACAGCTCCGCCCACGTCACGGTGCTCGTCCGCGATTGGCTGAAGCGCTGTGACCTCATTGCGACGGATGGGAGCCTGGTGGAGACATGAGGAGAGAAGGGCAGGTCTCTGATAACAGTGTTTATCCAACGACACTGGGTTTGATGGATGCACTTCTTGAGGAGTCTATAACAGTCACAAAGCTATGGCCATGTTCACACCTAGAATTACAATTGCTGATTTATTGTTGCATCTGTGAAAAAGTGCTAAATATGACTTCAACAATCCCTCATGCCCTTCCACCCAACCACCAAACCCCCACAACATGGACACACAAGGCACGCGTTAGCGCACACGTTCAAAAAAGTTGTAAGATTGTCTGAAAACTCAAGAAAAAACACAAAATGTATTCAAACAGCACATTTTCAGGAGCCTGTGATTAATCCGAGCGTTCATGGTCCTGTTTAGGAGTTTGATTTTCAACAAAAAGATGAGAGTAATAACTGAAAAACTGTTGGCTAATGCTAGCTAGCTTGTGACTGTAATTTTATATGTGAGAGACTTGTTTAACCGCACAAATCAGCTCATGTTTTGTAGATCCAACTAAGTCAGCGCTTTCTGGCCAAGTTTGTGTAAAATAAAGCTCAGATTAAAGTCTAATAGAGCTTCTGACAGAGTAGTGCCTTCAGCCAGCATCACACCCCCAGGGAATGTTGGTGACATCAGCTGAAAAGTAACAATAACGAAATCAGTTTGATGTCACTAACCTGGAAATGTCGTTATATGTGTTTAAGAGTCGTACGTCTTGTGTTTTGTTTGTATTGTGCGTTGCATTGGATTAGACACTCAAAGCTTTTTACATTGCAATAGTTATACACTGCCTGGCCAAAAAAAAAGTCGCCACCTGGATTTAACTAAGCAAATAGGTAATAGGTTGCAGCAGTTGGTCAGGTCTAGGTTCAGCAACAGTCTGTGCTCAAAGAATGAGGTCAGCTGACCACCTGAATATACTGAATGACCAGGTTATTCCATCAATGGATTTGTTCTTCCCTGATGACACGGGCATATTCCAAGATGACAGTGCCAGGATTCATCGGGCTCAGATTGTGAAAGAGTGATTCAGGAGCGTGAGACGTCATTTTCACACATGGATTGGCCACCACAGAGTCCAGACCTTAACCCCGTTGAGAATCTTTGGGATGTGCTGGAGAAGGCTTTGCGCTGCGTCAGACTCTACCATCATCAATGCGAGATCTTGGTGAAAAATTAATGCAACACTGGATGGAAATAAATCTTGTGACGTTGCAGAAGCATCGAAACAATGCCACAGCGAATGCCGTAATCAAAGCTAAAGGCGTCCAACGAAATTAGTGTGTGTGACCTTTTTTTTTGGTGGCGACTTTTGTTTTGGCCAGGCAGTGTAAATCCAATGTTTTATTATTGTCAGACAGTCACAGCTACATCAGTTCAGTCTTCACCACCATTTCCACACAGATTCTGCATAGTTGAAATTTAAAGTTTCATGATGTAACTTTTCAGGTTGAGGGTCTAAGCAGGTGACACCACATGGCCATGAATACCAAAATACCTACCGTATTATCCGGACTAAGTCACACTTTTTTTCATAGTTTGGCCAGGTCTGCAACTTATACTCAGATGTGATTTATATGTGAAATATATGTTTTTTTTTCTTCATTATTATGTATTTTTTGGCTGGTGCGACTTATACTCCAGAAAATACGGTAATCGAATATGTGCAAGATAGATATATTTAAAGGTCCCATATTAAAAACAGACCTGGAGTTGTGTTTTGTTTCATTCACACACGTTTGAGTAACACTTTATTATTAGTCTGTCTACATCTCCAAACCTCAAAATGCTCTGTTCCACCTTGTGATGTCATGAAGCGGTAGTTTTCAAGCTACCTTTTACCTTTAGTTCAGTAGAGATCAGCAATTCCAAGGCTGAAGTTATCCAAATGTTTGTAGTGAAGGTGTGTGGAGTTTAAAAACACAGTGGAGCACTTCCTGTATTACCTCATGACATCACAAGGTGGAACAGAGCGTTTTCGGTTTAAAAGAAAAACTCAGCCTAAGTATGCAGGGTTAGTGCGTTAAACGTGTGAATGAAACAAAACACAACTCCAGGTCTGTTTGTGACGAGGAAACGACATTATAACAGATCAGAGAATAGCGTAACATGGGCCCTTTAATGTCATACTGTGGTACATTCAAAGCAGTTACATCTCCATGGAGACAAGTAGTTTTGCACCTAGTTTAGAGCGTTGTCTTTGTTTTTATGCCACTGTGAAACATTCTGGTCAAAAGTACAACACGCACATGGCCACCAGAAAAGTTACATAGTGGCACTTTAAGAAGCTTAACAAAATTATGAAGTCTGGTCTGTCCCTGGTCTAAGCTTTCTAAGATAAATGTAAAATGGTCGCATAGTCCATCTCCCGTTATCTGATCCTACAGGCCTGTCCTTCACTGAGCTGGAGAACCCTGCCGTAATGACCCTCTCCACGGAGACGCCGTGAGGGTCGGAATATATGCCGGGTGTGTCTGAGGAGGAGGCAAGATCTGACCCGAGCCTATGCAACCGTGGGTACTTTTACACGGCCAGACAGATCAGATAACTAGAGTAATCGGGTAAAACAATAATCTGATTTGGTGTGTTTTTACAGCACAAGAGAATCTGACCATCACAAACACCTGGTGACACGTGTCAGTGAATCAGTGGATTTCTAGAATAACTGTTGTATTCACAGACTGTATAAAGAAGTGGACTGAGTGAGTGCGACGTCACCCACAGCGTTCGGCTCTGGTCAAATGAAGCTCATCGAGGCTGAGCTGAGCTGAGTTCCATATTTGGAATTCCGACTGTGAGTATCATAGCAACCAGAGAGCCAACCAGGAGCGAGGCTGTTGAAGGTAACGCCCCTTCCTGCCCGCACTCCTGGTTTAGCAGGGAGCGGGCGCTTAGCAACACTGTCAATCAAACGTGTTGCTAACGCTAGCGGGAGCGACCTCCGATCTGTCTGTTGTTAATGTTCACATCTTGATTTACCGACACAAAAGCGAAATAAAAATACCAGCGGGTTAATACGAACATTTTAAGACCAAAACGACGAGTCTGACAGCAGCAGTTACAGAGAGAGGGGCCACGGTTTTTCAGTAGAAAGTGAATTGGAGCCAGTGTCGATGGAGCCGGAAGCGCGACCGCGATCGCTTCCTATTTGAAACGCGGTGGCTAGCGGGTTAGCTATGTCCATTTATATATACAGTCTGTGGTTGTATTTGAAAGCAGGGGCGGTGCCAGACTTTTTTGGTTGGAGGAGCTAAGGAGGTGCTAAGGTTTTCAATGTGTTTATTCAGTTAACAAGTTAATTTAGAGCCTTTTATGAATGCGAGCGCACCCATGTTTGCCATGTTTGCTTCACTGTAGTTAGCCCCTGTAGTGATTCATACAACAAAATATGGGATTCTTCTTGGGATTCTTCTTCTTTTTATTAGAGTCTTATATAGAAAACTTTCGCTCGAGACAGGTTGTGCTATGAAAGTGGGGCGAAAATCTTTGGGGAGCTATGGGGGGGGTGCACTGGCCGTTCTAGGGGAGATTAGTGCCCCCAAAATAACTCTTTGAATCTATAATATTTTCTCATTTCTCATTTCATTTTGGCATAACTGTCCTGGTCAAAACTTGCAGAGATGTGAACAATCGGAAAGAATTCAGATTACTCTTGTCAGATGGAACTGTTTACGTGACATTTCCGTAATCTGATAACTCCAGAAATCAGATTATGATCAGATTTTTGGTGATTTCGCTTGTCAAGAACAGCAGTAGGCCTATGTAATATGAAAGGCTCTATATTATGCAAAATTGAGCTTTAAATCATGTTACATGTTGTTACCTCCTCAAAAACAGACCCGGAGTTGTGTTTTGTTTCAACTTTTTACCTTTTGTTCAGTAGAGATTGGCAATTCCAGGGCTGAAATCATCCAAATGATTCTAGTGAAGGTGTATGGAGTTTAAAAACACAGTGGAGTACTTCCTGTATTACCACATGACATCACAAGGTGGAACAGGAGTGTTTTCAGTTTGAGAGAAGAACTCAGCCTAAATATGCAGGGTTTGTGTGTTAAACATGTGAGAATGAAACAAAACACAACTCCAGGTCTGGATCTATAACATAGATCAGAAAACAGCATAACATGGGTCCATTAAAGATGCACTATGTAACTTTTCGAGAGGGGGATTCACCGCCTGCTTGTCTCCGTGGAGATGTTATTCCTTTGTCTGCAGTGTTCCAACTTGTCCTCTTTCTAAACTAACTTAACTTCTTCAACTTCCTCGGATTAATGCAACTGATACTTTAAAGCTGTCCTGTGTAACTTTTATGGTAAATAATCCTCCACCTGTTTCCATGGAGATGTAATTGCTTTGCCTGCAATGTTACAGAGTATGGAATTAAACTATCTATCTCCACGGTGATGCCACGAGGCCGAGTTACAGGTCAGATCTGTAGAGACACTTAGATTATGCGTGTTTTTCAGTGTATTTTTAGCAGCGTTTAATGTCATACTGTGGGACATTCAAAGCAATAACATCTCCATGGAGACAAGCAGAACCCCACCACCAGTAGAAAAGTTACACAGCGCGCCTTTAAGTTTACAGCACTGTCTGGCGAATCCTCCAGACGCTGCGCCAATAGCTGCATTATAACAACCCAACTGAGACGGGCGGAGAAGTCTTAATCCACAAGGTCAACCCATTATGCCAACACTTCCCATGATCCTTCGCTTTCCGAGACCAAAACAAACCGCATTCTTCACTACACCATGTCGCCTCCGCTCACAATGCCGCCCGAGCCGGCTTTTGTCGCCCGCCGTGTCCATCCTTTCTCTCCTAATTTGATTTCTGGGCATTTTTTTGTTTCGCGCCATTGACTGACAGACCGGCTCCTTTCTCCGACGATGTTTCGGATAATACTTGTATCGCGCCAATAATTAATCCCGCTACACGTATCTGCCGCAACAGTTCTTTGGGACGACATAATTAAGGAAATCACTGGCCATTGTTTCAGCGAGCATCTATCTAGACCGCGCCGCTATCTGTTTTATGGAGTCGGTCATTACGGTATCTTTAAAGGCCAAACGATTTGCTAATTGGCGAGATGGATTTTTGAAGCGATGCTATTAATTGGCTGTAGCGATTAATCTCGAGGCTGCGGGAGCGAGATACGTTCCAAGCGAGACAAATAAACTATCCGAACGTGGAGCTAATTCTCATCTGAAGTCATTTGTTTGGGCGCTATCTGCTAGCAAACACGGATGCTCGGCTGGCTTTGTAGCGCCGGAGGCTATTCATTGAGCTATTGTGTCGGTATCTTGTTCATCGCGCTAACGTCAACGGCAAAACATGAAGAGCAGCTTTTATCAGGCGCGTCGGGCACAAGGCCAAATATTAAATTAATTTGATAAAACAGAGGAAGGTTTCTTTGCCGTCTCCTCTTTTTGTTTTTCGAAATAAATAGTTCTGTTTTGGGAATGTGAAAATGCTACACAAAAGGAGTAAATATTGTCAAAGTTGAGGAAAATGGTGTTTGGGATGAAAAATCTAGCAAAGTTGAACTGATTTCACAGCAGAAGTTTGCAAAGTTCTGTTCACAGACGGGACATGTTTGGTTATTGATGAGCAGATCAATAAACTTACCGGTCTTTCAATATTGACAAAGTATTTTTAACAAATCAGTCATGTGGTTAAAGCTGCATGGTGGCTAAGCGGCTAGCACTCTTGCCTCAGAGCCAGAAGTTTCCGGGTTCGACTCCCAGGTCTTTCCGTGTTGAGTTTGCACGTTCTCCCGGTGGGTTTTCTGTGGGCGCTTCGGGTTTCCTTGTTAAACCAAAACATGCAGAACAGGTCAAATTGTTCAGATAAGGTCCTGATCTAGACTAGCTCAAGATCTGGATCTGGGTTCCCACTCCTGACAGAGAGAGAGACAGGGAGAGAGACAGACAGACAGAGGGAGACAGGGAGGGAGACTGGGAGAGAGAGAGACGTTCCCAAGAGAGAGACATATGGAGAGAGACAGGGAGAGAGACAGACAGACATGGAGAGACAGTGGGAGAGAGACAGATAGACCGGGAGAGAGACAGACAAACAAGGAGACAGACAGACAGACAGACAGATGGAGAGAGAGAGGGAGACAGGGAAGGAGACTGGGAGAGAGAGAGACATGCCCAAGAGAGAGACATATGGAGAGAGACAGGGAGACAAGGAGAGAGACAGACAGACAGACATGAAGAGACAGACAGACAGGGAGAGAGACATATGGAGAGAGACAGGGAGACAGGGAGAGAGACAGACAGACATGGAGAGACAGAGGGAGAGAGACAGATGGAGAGAGACAGACAGACTTGGAGAGAGACCGAGAGACACATGGAGAGAGACAGACAGAGAGGGTTATGGTCCAGTGAGCTTCATCTTGTCTTCCAATTTTTCCAGACCAAGGTTTAGTTTGTTTTCACCCCTGACAGTTTGGACTGCTCACTAGCGCCTCAAGGGTCACAATACGTTGCTGTGACGTGTCTTTCGGCTGATTTAAACAGTCCGACTTCTTCAGGTGTCCCATCTGTCCCGTCAACATATGAACATTAAAAACAGACAAATCAGGTGCCTTCTTTCCCCGAGGTCACTAGCGTCAGCAACACGTATGATTGACAGCGTCGCTAAGCGCCCGCTCCCTGCCAAACCAGAAGAAGAGAGTGGACATCCAGCGAAAACTACAAACTTTCCACTAAAACCAGACATGAGTCTAGCTCTGTCTGCTGTAGTAAATGAAAACTCAAATGTGCGTCCAGAGCTTTTAAATCCACAGGCTGAGTACTGCTCCACCTCACAAATACTTCTCGTTTCTACACAAGTGCCAGCCTTCGCTACGGCGGTTCCAGCAGTGCCACGCCCACTGTGACGTACTTACTTTGTTCCCCAATTTTAACGTCTGAATCGGTCACACGCAGGATTTGTCAGTGTTGCGTAGTCATTTCGGTACAATTTTTCTTTTTTAAATCCGTAGGAGGTGCCGCCAACTTCACGGCGCTTCGTTGTGATGATGTTTACGGCGACGTCGGCTAACGCGGAAGTCACTGGACATGTTTCTTTTATTAACCTGAACTCTTCATGGCTTTATTATTTTTTTCTCTTTGTTCTTTGGTCTGACTGGAGCTGATGAGAGTAAAAACAAAATTATCTTTTTACATTGTGAGAAAAATTATGTCCACATATGAGGACGTTCGTTGTACGTTTTAATCATTTTGATAGAAACAGTAAAGTCACATTTAAATAATGATTTGCAAAAACTATTTGTTAAGTGCCTGATCACAGCAACATTGTTCCTGAGTAAAAACAAAATGAGAAACAAGAATTGTGCCTCTTGGAACAATGTGTCTCATGTGAAGAGCTTCAAACAGGTGAAGACATGAGCCTTTAACAAAGTCCATCTTGAATCTAAACTATAATGTGTTAAACTCTTCTGTCGTCACTAAGTGGCAGTTTAATGACCTCATATGTGACACCAGGACCTCGGAGAGAAAAAAATTGTAGAAAAATTGTGGCCTAGACGACCCAAAATGTGTCGTCCACACATGAGGACGCGGGTCTCAGGAGGTTAAGTCGTTTTAGATGAATATTGTGATTTAAAATGCGCAAGTTATAACATAATGATCCACAGGTGTCATAGATCATAACTGCAGACACAAAAAAAAAGCATGTTGATTTGATAGCGCCTCATAAACTCACACACTGCTGCATTAGCTGAAGTTAATTGTAAAAGCGATTTCTATTTTCTCCACAATGTTTATTTTTAACCAGTAAATCAGCAGTAAACAGGATCTACTTTTCCTTCCACTTGTCGTCTCTTTATGAGCAAGATGAGCATTTAAGACGGAGCGCTCAAGGTTATTCTCCGTAATGCATTTTCACATAAAACGCATTTGTTGAATTATTTTGCGATTCTAACCCTTATTGTACTTTATAAATGACACACTGAAACTAATAACTATTTTTTGATCTATGTTCCAATGTCGTTTCCTCGTCACAAACAGACCTGGAGTTGTGTTTTGTTTCATTCACACATGTCTAACACACAAACCCTGCGTATTTAGGCTGAGTTCTTCTCTCAAACAGAAAACACTCTGTTCCACCTTGTGATGTCATGCGGTAATACAGGAAGTGCTCCGGTGTGTTTCTAAACTCCACACACCTTCACTAGAATCATGATGATTTCAGCCCCAGAATTACCAGTCTCTATTAAACGAAAGGTAAAAAAGTAGCTGCTAACTTGACAACTACCACTTCGTGACATCACGAGGTGGAACAGGGCATTTTGAACTTTGAAGATGTTGCCAGAGTAATAACGCAGTGTTACTCAGACATGTGTGAATGAAACTAAACACAGCTCCACGTATGTTTTTGAGGAGGTGACAACATTATGACGTGACTTAAAGCTCACAAGAGTCAATTTTGTGTAATTTAAAACCTTTAATAACTATCGTCTGTCCTTGTTGTTTATAGATCTAAGCAGTGGTGTCAGTTCTGTTTCATTATAATGGCCCCAGAGAAGAACTACAGCCACAGAAGTCCTTGCATTTCTTACTTATACGTAATATTTTATTCTCAGACTCGGTGTTGCTCTTGGACGCATTAGGTTCATTACATGTTGACTTAGCTACAGCCCAATGGCCCCATTACAATAGAGGTAAATCACAAGACGAATGGAAAACAAACAGATGGTTCCTGAACAGAGGCACCGGTCGGACAGGTGTGTGTGTGTGTGTGTGTGTGTGTGTACATTTATCTGTTTATGGAGCCCTGCCTTCCTCATAGACACAACCATCAGGTCCCATGAATCCTTCAACATTAGACGAACGACATGGTTTAAAGTTCGGAAATGATTCAGGTTAAAGGTTTTGTACCGTTTTTTTTTACTGTTTTAAAAATGTGAAAAACAGAACTAGTTCATTTTAAACGTTTCGCAGTGGTCCAGAGTTACTCCTCACTTACCTTATTCATTCAGAACATCCTAGTTATTCACAGTGATGAGTTTTATAAGCCTTTCCATAACTCTCAGAGAACAACTAGGACAATAAAACACTTTATAATGAGATGCAGACAGTACGCAGTGGAATTATTTTGACCTAAAGATCTGCCTATACGATATATCTGTACTGGGGCAAGACGTATTTTGCTCAAACACATGGAAAATGGGCACAGGGCCTTTAAAAATAGCCAATTAATAAGTAGATTTATGATTAGAATAAGTCTGGTAAGATGTGTTTGTTTATTAGGGTCTAAATTAGCTTTTGCCTTGACAGTGTCTATTGTTCCTGAGGTCCACATTTGAAAACGCATTTATTACATACGATTATATAACATCACTGCATAATAATTAATAATTTAACGTGGGAAAGTTTGTAGATAAACGCATCCTCGTGTCATGCACTGCAGTACATAAATACTAGAAGTACTTTGTGATGTTTGTTGGCAGCGTTTCAAGCCTTCAGTACCTCGGAACAGTTTTTGGTCCAGTTGTGATGACGTAAATCTTTTATTTTTAGAACAACAAGAGTTCAGATATGGTTCATTTAGATTATTATTATTATTATTATTAGTTAGTATATTATTAGTTAATGTTACTATGGTAAAGGTCAGGAACAGACTCAAGGAAATTAATGTATGTCAAAGTAAAATGGCCAAAACGCTTGTAAATCCAACTTATGTGTGTGTTTGTGCGTGTTTGTGCGCGTCTACACGGAGGGGGGCTAATGTTGGCCGAGGGGGCGGGGCTTGGCGCGATGACAGACGGCTCATTTGTCGCCAGGGCTCGGTCAGTCGTCCTGTTGAGTGGAGTCACAGCTGAGGAACGCGCCCGGACTAAAAATAGCCCACACCTGCGCAGAGGCCCCGCCCCCTCCCTCACCTGCGCGCAGAAGCCACGCCCCCTCCCTCACGCTGACCTTTGCGAGACAAATAAACACATCCCGCGCATTCAAGCTAAGTGGGTCAGATGTCTTGCTCAAGGACGCAACAACAGCAAACGCAGGTCGACACCTGGGTTTTGAATCTTGTATTTGTTGATATGATATGGGCTAAAAATGAGACAGATTAAGCGTAGTCTGGATTTTTCACGCAATTTCAAGGGTTATTATCCAAGTGTGACATTAAACTAGTCTATCGCTATAGGGACAAGCAGTTACAGGTCAGATCTGTGGAGAGGCAACGCCGCTCACAGTCAGAATGCGTGTTTTTCGTGGTGATTTTTTCGCAATAAAAACAGCTGTAATTGGATACAGTCAAGATATATCCGTTTAATGCCGTACTGTGGAACATTCTAGACGAAAACGTTACATGCATCGGAATGGAGCGTGGACTGGGTCACTCGAACATCCACAAGATAACGAAACTCTGATTAAGTGTTATTACGGTAACTTATATCACATGGAAAGGCTCAAAGTTTAAGTTTAGCATAATATGAACCTTAAAGCTGCACTATGTAACTTTTTTGGTTGGTTTCCCGCTATCTGCTTGTCTCTATGGAGATGTTTTTACTTTGCCGCTGACGTTCCAGAATAGATCACACATCCATATAGCGCCTTTCTACCTTCGCTCACCCATTCACTCAACACACATCATCACACATTCATACAACAGTGTACGCAGACGCTGGGGGCGAGGGGGGTTAAGTGTTTTGCCCAAGGACACAGCAACAACATTCATCTGTGGGAGCCGGAATCGCAGCGGACAAACGCTCTACCAACTGAGCCGCCGTCGCCTCGTATCTATCTTACGTTTCTGTCATTTACGGCGTTTTAATCCTCAAGACCATTTTATAAAACGCTCATTCTCGCTGTTCTCTCCGCAGATCCGACCCGTACCTTGGCCCGGCCGGTGACGCGTTTCGCTCGTTTAACGCGAAACTAAGGAACGTTCCGGGAAAACGCAACGCCGCCGCCACGGAGGCGAGCCAAAAAGTTACACAGTGCGGCTTTAATGATCCGCATCGTGTCAGAAAGCTGAAGTTTGTGGCCGTCGCGCTGTGACTTTCGCCGTTTTCGCTCTAACCCTCCACATGATAAACATGCCACACGTATGGACATTTCCATGTGAATAGTCAGCTCTCATAATAAATGTATTTATTTTCAAGGCTGTGTATTCATATGTAAATACAGGTGTGCAGGGTGTAAACAAGGCCCCGGTGAATATTACTCCATTATAAACAAGCTTAAGGTTCCGTCCCAGTTCGAGGCCTTGGCGCTGCCGGCTCCGCGCTCTCCACACACGTCCCCGAACTGTAAAAAAAACACAAGCGAAAGGACTGATTTGTGCTGGGAATAAGACAGATAATATGGAACAAACATATTGACAAACCCAGTTGCTCTTTCGCTGTCTGAAGATAGAATCCATAGGAGGTTTTCTTTACATTTCAGCACATGACGTTAAAGGGCCGTGTCACTCTGTTTTCTGATCTATGTTATAATGTTGTTTCCCCGTCACAAACAGACCTGGACTTGTGTTTTGTTTCATTCACACACGTTTAACACACAAACCAGACATATTTAGGCCGCGTTCTTCTCTCAAACAGAAAACGCTCCGTTCCACCTTGTGATGTCATGTGGTAATACAGGAAGTGCTCCACTGTGGTTTTAAACTCCACACACCTTCACTAGAATCATTTGGATGATTTCAGTCCTGGAATTGCCGATCTCTACTGAGCTAAAGGTAAAAGGAGCTGTTAACTTGAAAACTACCGCTTCATGACATCACAAGGTGGAACAGAGCATTTTGAGCTTTGGAGATGTAGACAGAGTAATGATAAAGAGTTACTCAAATAAGTGTAAATGAAACAAAACACAACTCCAGGTGTGTTTTTGAGGAGGTAACAGCTTTATAACATGGTTAAATCTTGCAAGAGTCAAGGTAACAGCTTATAACATGGTTAAATCTTGCAAGAGTCAATTTTGCATAATTTAGGACCTTTAAAGGGACATATTATACTTTTTTAGTATTAAAGACAATTAAACACAATTTTTTTTTTGTTGTCTCAGTACAGATATATTGTATAAGCAGCTCTGCTGAGGTCATTAAACTGCCCCACACAATCACAATATTCATCTAAAACGACTTAACCTCCTGAGACCCGCGTCCTCATGTGTGGACGACACATTTTGGGTCGTCTAGGCCACAATTTTTCTACAATTTTTTTCTCTCCGAGGTCCTGGTGTCACATATGAGGTCATTAAACTGCCACTTAGTGACGACAGAAGAGTTTAACACATTATAGTTTAGATTCAAGGTGGACTTTGTTAAAGGCTCATGTCTTCACCTGTGAGAAGCTCTTCACATGAGACACATTGTTCCAAGAGGCACAATTCTTGTTTCTCATTTTGTTTTTACTCAGGAACAATGTTGCTGTGATCAGGCACTTAACAAATAGTTTTTGCAAATCATTATTTAAATGTGACTTTACTGTTTCTATCAAAATGATTAAAACGTACAACGAACGTCCTCATATGTGGACATAATTTTTCTCACAATGTAAAAAGATAATTTTGTTTTTACTCTCATCAGCTCCAGTCAGACCAAAGAACAAACAGAAAAAAATAATAAAGCCATGAAGAGTTCAGGTCTCAGGAGGCTATGAATCTGCCGATACTTGATATCAACCAATACCAGTGTAGACGCTTATTTCCTTAAAACACTGTTAACTTGTTTTATTTTTTATTACGGACTGCCCCTTGAGAGCATTATTCCACAACAGATCCAACTGTGTTACGTAACTGTTATTTCTCCAACTAACTAGTTCATTATTAAACATAATGAGACGTTCTAGGTCAAAATCAGCCAGTAAATAATTATACAGTATCGCTTTCCCACCTTCGAGGCGCTCAAAGCTCTTCACTCACTCATTCACACACACATTCACACACACATTCACACACACATTCACACACCAGTGCACGCAGACACTGGGGGCGAGGCGGGTTAAGTGTCTCGCCCGAGGACGCAACGACAGCGTTCATCCGTGGGAGCTGGAATCGCACCGCCGACCTGCGGGTCAGCGGATCTGACCGATCTGACCGAGAGCGGGATTCAAACCGGGAACCTTCGCATCAGCGGACAAACGCTCTACCGACTGATTTTTAAAACTGTAAAAATCACGTACAGCTTTAATGCCTGACTGTGGAACATTCCAGGCAAAGCAGTGACGTCTCCACGGCCTAAACCGCTCCAGAAAAGTTCCACACTGCGCCTTTTCTTGACGTCACTGCTCTATATTCTCCTGATCTTCCTCGTCTCCTTACGTGGTTTCGTGTGTTTGCAGGTGACAGGTGCAGCTCTGATCTCCAGGTGCGTCCTCGCCTCCGCTCCTCGTTCTAACCCGCCGGAGCGTAGCCGCGCGACAATTGATTAGCTCCCTCTGTTTTCGCTTTCACGCACGTCGGCAGAACTCCGGCCGCCTTTGATTCCGACGCCGCGATCGCGACAACAACCCGTGCGACTGTTGCCGACGCGTTTGAAGTGGTCCCCGTTAATCCCCGTTACTTTGATCTCGACGTTATACGCGCTTTAAAATCATAACCGCTCAAATGTGCTGCCGAACTGCGAGATTAGCTTCTGTCAAGCTGCCAGGACGACGTGTTGGTTCCCGTCCGTCGCGTTTCGTGTTGAGAGAAAGAAGGACGGGGGGAGCGTGC
>KN472489.1:3538-21186 GCA_000787095.1 Periophthalmodon schlosseri
TTAAGGGGGAAAAATGTAATCAAACTGTAACTTGTACCTGCATATGATATTAACACTTGATTAAAAAATAATAATAAATTATCACAAAAAAGTAATTAAGTATTTTTTACTGCCTAAATGACTGAACCCTACATCTGAGGCATTTCATTTTAATTGGTGCTCGCATATTGTTGAATATTGAAATGGAGAGAGAACATTTATGAGAATGTCTAGAGAGGTGATTAATTGAGAAGCAATTAGAGCAGACCGTGCCTGTTTAATAGAGGAATGAACAAAGCTGTACACCCTCATGATTTCTGTTGCTATCACATGAAATCAGCAGACTGCACATAAGTGAATATTGTTGAAGCCTGAGCCCTCTGCAGCTGGCTGTATGGTGAGAGTCGTGTCAGAGGTGGACTGCGCAGTGGGCTGACGTCTCTGCTCTCTACTTCTACTACCACACCAGCAACAAGGGCGCGCCTGCTGCCAAGTGAGCCGTGTTCAACTTACATTTCAGTCTCAACCACGGATATAGGCATGAAAATGTTATTCTAGACGTGGATGTATTTTAGATGTGGAAATTGAACACTATTTTGGGGTAGAACAAGACACAATTCCTGCAGGACAAGACAAGATTGGGTCCATATTGGGTACATCATTTATAATAAAATTTGGTTCCCTTTGCAATTTTGGCCTCACAATTTCTGGTTTATTTTTACTTTCACTGTAACACTTCTTTTTGAACTACAGCTTTTCAAGAGATGTACAATTCAACTCTCCTCTGACCTGAGGGATTTCTCTTATATTGTTAGAAAAGTCCTTTTAGAGAGTCAGCATTGTCAACACTGATTTGCATGTGGTAGCTTATATGGTAATTTTTAACATAATATTTGAACAATTTTAAATGTGGAAATGTGGAGTGTGATGTTTTTAAATGAAAGAATGGGACAATGCATGGTTTGAATGTAAACTGATGTCTTTTAATTGTTTGTAACCTGCCCGGGGACTGCAGATGGAAACTAGCTTTAGTTAAATCTGGTGTAAAGCATCTCTTCTTTTATGAGATTGATGTGTTTGCACATGGTCCCTGTTAAAATAAACCAATAAACTAAACTGAACTAAACTATGTTCCACTTTTAACCCTTTTCTGTTTGAATGTAAACTCTCTCTCTCTCACACACACACACACACACTTGCAAAAATATGCATGTGCACTATCTTGTGGCATGAGATCTTGTCCCATCCCTTGACTTTAGTAAACCTTTTTGTTCCTTTTTTCATTGCACTTGCAAACTGGCAATAGGTGCTTTGTAATTACAACAGAAAATCCAAGGCTTGTGATTGGCTGAGTACAGTTGGATACAGTTTTACAATGTGAACACAAGCTGTGCCGTTGAGCCCAGTAGTTCAACAGCTCCACACAACACTCTTTAATGAGGAGAGCTGAGGATATCTGTGGAAAAAACAACCAATCTATAATAAGATTACTGAAGAAATCTTACATCTTACATAGACTTAGATTAATGGCACGTGTTTTGCTGAATGACAACACGTATTTTTCATTATAAGCCTCACTTTAACAGGTTTTAATTGTTGTACCAGGACTTCAGTTCAAAGCAGCAGAGGTAGCCATCGGGGAGTAAGTAGCAAACATTGTTCTGCTCATGTGATGAAGAGACCAGAGGAAAACAGGGAAGATATCTGTTCACACTCAATTGATTCCTTTTAAAAGATAAGACACGGCATGTGATGTTGTTTTCTGATACTCTTCACCAAAGTCCTGCAATAATTCAGGTGCCAAAGCCAAAACAAATCGCTTCTCAGCCTTTGTGCTAAGTTCACTTAGCACAAAGCACTAGCAGCAAACAAGTGGGACTCAGTCAGGCAAAACAAATCTCTGAAGTTACTTTTCAGGTAATTTTGTTTTTTCATAAATTGTGCATTAACTCTAAGTGGCCGCTTTATTAGGTTTATGCTTCAGTGGACTTTGTACTGTGGGACACTGGCTTTAAATTGTCTACCATCAACCTCCACTCTCTTCGAGCATCCATTTTGCATCTCATCAGTCTTTCCCAAGTTGGTCAGCTGGGGAAGATATCTGGACACTGGGGCATTCAGCACCATACTGGATCTATGAACAGCTTTTCATAACTTCTAAGTAAAAAGTGAAAGCACAAAATCACCTTTGATTTAATACAGATAATGTGTGTGATTAATGCATTTATGTTTACATAGCAAGAAGAACCAACATGGCGACAGGTTCTAGTTGCTATTTATTTAAAATGTAAAGACATAGGCAGTGTCCGAATTTCCACCCTAGTCCCTAACCCCTCATTCACTACATAGCCCCACACTCTTTAGCAGACTATATAGTGCACTCATTCACATAGCGATTCGGACACACAGCTCACTACATTCGGGTCATGTGACTCTAGCGTCTGAGTGAAAAAATGTCTGCTGTTTGTTTGTCGGAGTTACAAAACTTGATTTCTGTAATAAATAATGATAAGATTTAACTGGCACAAAAATATTAATGACTAATAATAACCCTACAAGTTTTTGTCAAATTGGATCTCACATAAATGGATTGGATTATTAATTTTTTAATCTGAGATGTGGAAATTATCGTTCTTTTAACATCTTGAGCTAAGGTAAGCGGCTAAGGCTAGCAACTTTACACCAGAACAGTTTATTTAAGAGTGTTTTATTCATAATCAGGGATCAACATCGCTCAAAGAGTCTGCTATCTGCTTTCATTCAGTCTTGTTGTGTTCATTTAAAGACCTGTTGCCATGCTATTGTTTTTCTGACTCTTGCAATGCATTGTGTTCTACATTGACTAGTGACCACTGATGCTCACTACTTTTCAAGGTGCATTGTGGGAAATTTGGACTGCACTGCTTTTTCACCAACTGGCCATTCGGACACCACTAAAAATGGTGTGACCCCTAAATCGTGCCCTGAGTAGGGAATAGAGTGGACATTCAGACACAGCCATAGAAATGAGAAAATCATGCAGCATCATTTACAGTCCACACCAACTCTGTCTTGTTTTCAGTTTGAAAAATGCATAGGCGCAGATGTTCCTATAATGGCCTTGAGTGTATGTTTATTCCTTCATTTTGGCTTGAATTCAGTCACACTCGACCCTTCTTTTAATAACCCCAGCGTTCTCTCCACCCCCCACGTTTGCGCTCTTCGCCGCGGGCTCGTGGGTGGTTCAAATAATTTGCTTAATTTGTTGCCATTCACTCTCAGGACATGGATCAAAGAACTGTTAAATTGCCCTGACGTGGCAGTGGCATCTCGCGGTGACAGAAAGGAGGGAGAGAAGAGAAGAGGAGAGATAGAGGGAGAGAGAGAGGGGAGGGAGAAGAGAGGGACATAGAGGAGAGAAAAGAGGAAGAGAGAGGGTAGGAGAAGAAAGAGAGAGATGAGGTTGAGAGAGAGCAAACAAAGGGAGAGGAAAGAGAAGAGAGAAGAGGGGAAGATAGAGGAGAGCAAAGAGGGAGAGAGAAAAAGAGCAGAGGAGAGAGAGGAGAGGAGAAGAAAGAGAGAAGAGGTGGAGATAGAGAACAGAGAGAGAGAGCGAAGAGGAAGAGAAAGAGAGAAAGAGCAGAGGAGAGAGAGAGGGGAGGAGAAGAAAGAGAGAGAAGAGGCGGAGAGAGAACAAAGAGAGAGGAAAGAGGACATAGAAGAGGGGGAGATAGAGGAGAGAGAGCGAAGAGGAAGAGTGAGGGAGAGAGAGACCAGAGAAGAAAGAGAGGAGAGAAGAAAGAGAGAGGAAAGAGAAGAGGAAAAGAGAGAGAGGGGGTGAGAAGAGATGAGAAGAGACAGAAGAGGAGGAGAAAAAAGAGGAGGAGAGAGGAGAAGATAGGAAGAGGGAGAGAGAGGAGCAGAGAGAGGTAAGCCCTGCAGTGAGAGGAGTAGACTTCCAACACGTTACATGCATACATGTTTACCAGTGAGCGGTTACATGTATGTGTGCCAAAAGAGGATGATGACGGAGGACACCTACACTTTACTACACACAGCCAAGTCCCATAGTAGTGTGGAGACTGCTAATAATGGCTGCAGCACACTCAATAATACTCCAATAGTAAGATATTACAAAAAATTCTAACAAATTTGCAGATGGGAGCTTAGCATACTGCAGAACATTCCAGGCAAAGCAATAGCATCAAATCCCCATAGACATAGAATGGAACAGTGTTTTTACAGGAGTAGTATGGTATTAGAAAATGAACTACTACTTTCACCTCCCTACTTCTATTTGGAAGAAAAAGGTATGACCAATCCAGTCCCATGTGTTTTTTAATGTTTTTCATAACATATCTTTAGAACTGTGAAAAGTGGCCCCTCTAAACAGGAAGCTGAAATATATGGAACGGCCAGTTACACGCAAACGTTGCATAGCATTTGTGGAAATCTTTCTTTCCCCATCTCTCTTATATAACACCTTCGATGAGCTCAAGTATGTCAATTTCAGTTCTGCGTGTATTTTTGTTCTTTTTTCTTTGTAAATCGGCACAATATTACATCAAATCGTGGTTTATGTACACCTTGTCTTGTCTGTGTAATCCCTCAGTCGTCCAAGTATGATCCCTAGTAAAAAAGAAAAATATCAAATCTGTCAACTGGACAAAAAGTTGTAGGAGTGAAGACGTTTCACTGCTCACCCAAGCAGCGTCTTCAGTTCTGGTCAGATCACTGGTGGACAAGGCCTTATATCTATCTGAAGGGAGGAGCTAGCTACACTGAAACTAAAAACATTCTGTTTGTTGGCTGGGTCTATTGAGCTACACTAAGTGTGCAGTGGTGATGTCTAAGGCACCATCTATCTCCCATCTATAACTCCATCCTCAGACCCAAACCAAAACAAAGAAAACAATAGGACTAGCCAGGGTGCTAATAGGTGTGAGGGCACCCATTAGGGGCTTGAATGATTATGCTAAGTATGACTCAGGCACAGTGCACACTTAGTGTAGCTCAATAGACCTAGCCTACAAACAGAAACTGTAAACAATAGGTGTTTTTAGCAAAACATCTTCACTCCTACAACTTTTTGTCCAGCTGACAGATTTTATATTTTTCTTTTAATACACCTTGCCTTACTTTATCAGTATGAGAAATTAATAAGTGGTCTGTCCAGTTTATGACATGGTATGGCACATGTACAGTATTTAGTCATGTTCTAATATTGCTTACAGTACAATTGCTTTCTTTTGTGAGATTGAAAAAATGCAAGAATAACTTATTATAATTCAAACCTTTGTTGTTATTCTCGATCCCCAGTCGCCAACACAAAATTAGACAATGGCAAACTCCTGATCAGCACTTTACTCCACTTCTCTCTGTCCCGCTCTCGCTAATTCTAATTAATAAGCCACATGAAACGTCAACGCACCACAGAGAAGCAAGTTTGTGAAAAAGACCATTAGAATGATGCAATTAGCCAGAGGACCCCGATGAGAGATACATGCAATCAAAGTGTGGGGTGAAGCGGGGAGGCACCAGGGCAATGTGCTGGGGGGGAGAGGGGGAGAGGGAAAAAGCAGATGCTGCAAAAAGAGCATCTTCAAAGAGAGAGAAGAGACGGAGCAGAAAACCCATGAGATGGAGAGAGAGATGGAGAAAGAGAGAGAGAGGAGAGAGAGAGAGCTGGAGGGACTAGCTGCTTAAAACTCCTCCAGGACCAGACAACACACTGAGCCAATAAGCAGCAGCGGATAATCACTCCTTCCCCAGTTATCTTCGTGTGCTTTTACTTTTCTATTGGATTGGGCAAATGAAGGAATTAAGATGCAACTGTGACTAAAATGGCCATTGTGTTAGCAGAGCATTGTGTGAAAAAAAACGGTTGCAAAACGGGCACTAAGTAGCATTTTCTGGTGGAGGGTCTGGTACCTGCTCAGCTTGTCTTCATAGAAATGTTATTGCTTTGCCTGAATGTTCCACAGTATGGCATTAAACATATATATCACGGCAATCAAGACGTTTTGGCTGCCATCCAGACGGCATTTTCAGTTTTGATGGAATTGCCCTGAAGTTCTAAGTTTTATCCAAACCTAAGTTCACTAAGTCCATCCCCCTTGATCGCAAAAACATTGTCCAGATGACCACTGTTGAAACCGTCTGATGAGGGAATACACTGTCTCATAGTAAGAACGCATTTGTTTTTGGAATAAAACATGCAAGATAAGTTTAAAGCTACCATCTGTCATTAGATTAGCTGACCTGCCCCTGTTGTATTCTCACATAACACCACTTGATGCTATCTATGTTACTGCAGTCTGACACTGTGCCAGCTTTGGCCTGACAGAAGAAGACCAGAGAGCACAGGTGAGCTCGAACAAAGGCCAGGTGAGGGGAGAGGGGAACAGGTTTCACATCTGACATCTACTTGTACAAAAAAAATTCATTTGCAGATGGTAGCTTTAAGGCCATACTGTAGAACATTCCAGGTAAAGCAATAACATCAAACTATTTTTCTAAATGAATATACATAATTGAATTTAGGGTATATAACAATTCTATATGAGTCAAGAAGTGATACTATTTTATTGCGACTTATTGATTTGAGGATGATGGTGTCTTGTGTAAGAAATAAAATGTGCTCAAACTATGTAACTCCCACAATGTTCTAATGGTGTGCTGCTATGCTGTTTTCAAGGCTATGACCTAAACTCCATTAAAATAGGCCAACTCAAGGGCAAAGCCATTTACACATGCACCCGCTTACACCATTGCATCACGTACAAGAGACTATATAGTACTAGCATGTTTCAGATGTCATATTAATTAGAAAAGCTGAACAACAGCAGTGCATACAGACCTACTAGCTCTTCTGATAGCATTTGACCAGCTTTGCATGCATGACCCACAAAGTTCTCCCTAATGCATTTCATTCACAAATATAAAATTCATAAGCAACATGTAAATGTCATATCCTATATAACTAACAATAGTGCAAGTAGCTGCAACTGATTTTTTTTTTTTTTTTCTGTACAGATAAAGCTATAAAATCTGAGATACAGGAAGTACACTGTTAGTATGCTAGTTGTTAGCATTACCATGATTTGGCCTCTGAAAGTTGTGAAATGTGCTTATAAACTCATTGAGGTGAGTAATTAGGATGCTCTGAATGCATAAAGTAAGTGAGGAATAACTTTGGACCTTGCAGACTGTTCAAAATAAACTAGTTCTGTTTTTCTTCTTTTAAGACAGTAAAAATAGGTAGCGCGCCCTTAAGGGTAAGTTATATTTTATTTCTGCACAGTCTGTAGTGATGCTCATCTGAGAAGGTGGAAGCAATAAGAAAGTGGTGTGACCTTTTTCTCCGTTCTCACGTCTTATTGAACGCTGATATACTTAGTCACATTTGCCTGTGTGGGCTCAGGTTAATTATCATGTTCTGATATTTGAAAGTAAAGCATAAAAGGTGACACAGCCATATTTGTAAAGTGGCCATGTGTGCAGTACTTTTAATGGGGCTTATAGAGTCACACCAATAAGCATAACTGAAATACGTGTAATATTTAGTAATGATCTCACTTAGTGGAGTTTTCAGTAAGAGCCAATAGGTTGTGTTTACATCCTTGTATTTGATGATGTTTTCAAATGGAGGGTAGGGGCCTATATAACTCTATGGTAAAAATCAAAATTTATGATCCACAAATGTTGAACCATATCATTATTTGTTAGGAATTGGCTCCGCAAACCTGCCTTATTAATGAATCTGCTGACTGTAAGTCCCTTCAAAGTGACAGCAACTATAAAACATAACCATAAACAAAGTCAACAAATCTAAACTCTGACAGTTAAACAGCAAACTGAATCCTGACCTGCATCCGGTTTCATTTTAGACTATAGGCGTTGTGTGATGTCACTTGAACACTATTGTGGATTGGATAATGTTACTTCCATTATTTCAATACGATATCTTTTAAAGTTTCTAACAAGCACACATAATGACTGCATAAGTGATGTGTCTGAGTGGGCACGGCTCCATGGAAGAGATGGGGGACACTGTGTACGTTGGAGTGATTCACGAGAGGAGCTGGTGCTTCTGTCAGGAGAAATCAGGGACAGCTGGCCCTGGGTTTGTCAGCAGGCAAGTGGGAGACTCACACTCACAACAAATAACTTTCATTAGCAAAGCGGATACGTAGGCCTGCTTTGATCCTCTATATTTGTGTAAATGCTTTTGTCTCTTTGCTTTCCTTTTGAATTGTCATGGTGGATGAATACATTTCCTTCTCTTACCAAAACATCAAGAGGTCTCTATCCTTGGGTTTCAAAATAATAAAAAATTATGACCATTGCCATAGTAATTAAGAATTCCTTTTGAATAGAAAAAAGTCAAAATGTAGCACTCAACAGGAAGATGGTGCCCATACCTGTGCAGTTCTTTATAAAAGAAGACCTGGATAATGCTTCTTATGTGTATGCATATGTAATGGTCCTATATGTTTAAGAGCAGTGGTTTGGATACCATGCAGGGTCCTTCTAGTGGTACTTGAATCTCTCTGCAAGTATAAACCCTATTTTCCTTCTCCTCTTTTCCTCCTCCTTTGGGTTAGTCCCTGTTTAGAACTACAGCAATGGTCCTATAAAACTGTATCTGTCCTAGTATAGATTTGGAAGTTAATATTTTTTTAGGTGATACTAAGAGTTTTGTATTACATTTGAGTGCTTCTAGGAACACATTTGCACATATAGGCACTGTTCACAGTTTGTTTAGGGGACATTCTGTTGCTCTGCCTGGTACAGCACTTATCAGTGGGAGCCTCTCCATTCTGAATTGCCCCTCTACCACTTTAAGGACTATTTACATGAACCAGAGGAGTGGCTTCATTTCACAGCATCAAACTCATCTGAAGATGGTGTGTAAAATCAAAGAGTGAATAATATAAGAAAGCTTTAGTATGGATGTGTCTGGTATTTGCTATAGAACAAGTCAAAAGATTCTCTGCTCATTGATGTTTAATACATCATCCTTATGTTTTGACATTGTGCCTTTTTTGCAAATGAAATCAAAACTATTTAATAGAGGAGCATTAATGAAATTTAATTATTTTGGAGGCCAATATATTCTCAGTCCCAAAGCTCTCAGACCCAAGGACATTGGCAAAATTGAAAAATTGTTCAGTTTATTTAATTGAATCAATTTTGAAATGTGTCAGGGAAGACAGTGCTAATACTGGTTCACAGAAAGACCATACATTTGTGTAACAAAATTGCATAACACCAATTGAATTTGTCTAATCTAGTTTCTAATGCTTCTCCACATATTTTGCCATGCCACTGTGAGAATGTCCTGTCTCGTCTGATCTCAGAACTAAGTGGGGTTGAGCCTGGTTGGAATTTGGATGGATGACCACAGAGAGTGCCACAGTGGGGCAGCAGTGACTTTACTGTTGTTGTGTCCTCAGGCAAAACACTTCTATCACCATCTATCTTATTATGAATGTGATTTACGCGTGAGTGTTGGTGGTGGTCGGAGGGGCCAATGGCGCAGATTGGCAGCCTCACTTCTGTCAGTCTACCCCAGGGCAGCTGTGGCTACAATAGTTTACCACCACTACCTAATCTGTAACAGTGCAATGAAAAAACATTTGAGTGTCCAAAAAAGTGATACATACCTCAGATAGCATAGTATTTAGTTGGAATTATATGTTGTGATTTCATTTATTTATCAATGACTTTTTAAAATCAATCATGTTTGTTCCCCCGTACCTCCATGCTTAGAATCTGCATGTATACATTGTCATTCAGAGCCAGTCTAATGTCACACGTGTTTTGATAAAAGTGCCATTCATCAGGTCTCTGTGGCATTAGTGCTGCAGCGGATGACAATAGCTGTCACAATCTGACACGGCTATCTCCACCACGAGCCAAGTGGGAGCAGCCAGAGATAACATAAAGTAGGTCTGTCGGACGCGAGGCAAGCGACCGGTAGTTAGACACTCAATCAGGAGGGGACATAAGAGCTCTCCAGTCTCTGAGGGTCACAGAGCAGGCTCCATCTGTCACTTCGCCTGCCCCGAGAGCACCACAGAGATAGAACCAAACACACCAAAGAGAGGGGAACCATGTGGAGCCAAGACAACAGGAGGGCCAGAGCTAATGAGCACAGTTAGCTTGTTGCAGAACAGGCACAGCAAATGAAAATGACCTTAAACACAGGGACAGTATTAGGCACTGAGCCATGTATGACAACATGGGAAATCTATTTATAGGTCTATTAACAATACACATTATCCACCAGTTAAGGGTATATCTATTCAAAATATGCAAACGTATTTTTTAAGTAATTACAACAATATTATACAGGTAAATTCCAAACCCAAGTCACTTTGGGTTTGGAATTAATAATAATACAGTAATAAAAGCACAGATATAGAATTCTAATGAAAAAAAAAAACAGTAAAAACAAAATAATTACACAAGCACAAGTGATTAACATTTCTAATATCAAACTTTTAAAAATGGCAAATTGAAATGGATTATTTGTACATAGTTTTATACATGTATTTCAAAATAAAATGCTGTGAACTGTTTGTTACCTCTGTCTCACTGGGGACATCTTTCAGACATATGGTGCTTCTACGCTGACCTCGTGTCCTCAGCCTAATGTGAAGAGAAGGCCTGTCTCCACCACTGTGGGAGTGTACATAATTTACTGCACTCAGCCGAGCAAACTTATGAAATAATGATGTGGCGTCTGTTTATGCAAAGGGTCCGTTTTATTATTCTACCACAAATAAGAGAAGAAAGCTATCGTCTTGTCTAAGTGCTGCATTTAAACCCTATTGTTTGCCTGTCACTGTCAGTCAGATGAAACTGTCTAAGATGAAGAGTTTGCACTAAAATCCCATGAGCTGAAGCTGCTGCACAGAAAGAAGAGTTATAGTCACGACTGTTGGTAGCCATTTTGGAACTCTGCTTTCTGAATACATTAATACTGGATGTCTTCTTTAAACATCTGGGCCTGTAAATTGTAATTGTATGCTTAAGATATTTTGGTTTCTTACTTTAGACTCACATCTTGCATAACATGATTATCCTAAGTGGTAGTATTTTGTTTTTGTTAGTCGAATTTAGCTAACAAAAAACTATATACCCTGTAGTTCTTTAAATGTCAAAACTAAAGAGCAAAAGTCTGGAAGTGCATAAAACCAGTTGTTGTCAATATAACTACAAAGTTGAAAAGTTAAGAATAAAAATAAAACTATACACTATGCATTATATTATTTACATTAGTTTGCCAATATTGTGTCTGTCCCAAGAATGCATAATGGACAGAGGTATTAAATTATATATGTAGATTGTAAATTGTGAGCTTTCTTCTTGCTGTGAGGCAGACGTGCTTTTTTGACATCTTGCTTTTGGAAGGCATTCGGCGTAAGCATGTAAAGTACTGCAGGAATGGAAAGACTATGAAAAAAAGAACAAAACATATCATTTCCACCATTGCCAAAACAATTGCCTGCTGAAGTCCTCCATTTTTAGAACTTGCCTCTACAAATGTTTGATATAAAAACCTGAATCTTAAGCTGTAGACATGTTAGGGTTAGCGCTCCCTTCTTATCTACACAGTGTTAATTGCTCTGGCCAGGTGCAAACAGCATGTAATCCTGTTTGTCAGCTGCACTGTTTAATTTCACAATTTGTCCCTTCCCTGACAACATGGAGAATAGAGGATATAAGAGATCAAACCATCTGAGTTATGGTATTACTCTGCTTGGGATTGGGGGAAGAGGCTGGCGGTTGTTTAACAGAGCCTGGGTAGTGTCCCCTCATCGCTCCTGTTCAGCCTTATAATCTATGTGGCTGTTCCCTTTTGTCCTGAGGAATCCCTGGCTCACTGGGTGCACAAAATTGCCCTCTCCGTCTCCTCCTCGGCTTCATAAATATCAGCCCCTTTCGAGCAGAACCATGGATGAAGGTGCTCGCACATACAGAGCACAAAAACCCTGCTCAAAATTCAAAAAGGATTTAAAAGTGGGATCATCTGTTTGTCCTTTTTTCATGACTGCCCAATTTGAGTCACTGAATCAACAACAGAAATACACATACACCAGCTGCAGCAGCAGCAGGGGCACAGGGCCTGCTCTCTACACTAGCAATAAATATTAGTTGTGGCTTAAGACTGACTTTGTAAATGTCTATTATCATTTCAGACTTAATGCAGTACACAAACTAGGATTTTGTTTATTTCAATAAATAAACAAATGTGTTATTATGCATTATGTAATAACGATGGAGTATAGCTGTCACATTAAAAATAAAATATCCAGGCGCTACGAGAATAAAGTCGTAACATTTCGACATTAAAGTTGTAATTTTACGAGAATGAAGTTGTACTCAAAATAAAGACGTAATTTTATCAAGATTTAGAAGAGTGGTGCTTATTTGAGTTAAAAGCTTAAACAAAAACCTACAATGCATGTAGAACTTTGTTTTGCTGGCCATAAACGTTAAAAAACTGTTGAATCATTTCTCCAAGAATGACCCCCATGCACCTCTGCATGAAGCTGAGTGTTCCTCAGCAGGACACCGACCGTGCTCCGATCCACAGCCAAAGACAGGTGAAGGAGGCTACATTTCTCCCCGTGGAGTGACCGGACTCTTCCTTGGAGAAAGCCTGCAGAGCTTGGCGCTTCCTGGGGCTCATTGGGCAGGACACAGGCTGTGCTCCGAGCCGCAAACAGGTGGAAGAGGCTCAATGCGATCTTTACCCATACTCCGCTCCGTTTTTCTACTATTCTGAACATGAGCACTTTGCATACCGTCACCGTTCAAAGGTGTGCTCATTGTGGATCATTGTGATAACTTCAGCTGCTTATTATTAATTTATTCTCTTAAAATGGCAACTTTATTCTTGTAAAATTACGACTGTAATGTCGGAATATTCTTGTAGTGCCTGCATTTTTTTTTTTTATGTGACACCTATACTCTGTTGCATATAATAAATAAATACATGTACTGTATATGTATATATGTATGTATATTCATATATTATTTACTATCAAGACTACCAGCTCTACCTGCTGAAATGTTAACCCTACTAAATACATTATGTCACCTTTTCCCATTTAGTAATAATAATAATGCCTTACACTTGTAATGAGCTTGTCAAAGCCCCTCAAAGCGCTACACTGTAGTCACTGTTCATTCACACCACACTCAGTGGTGGTAAGCTTATATAGTAGCCACAGCTGCCCGGGGGCAGAATGACAGAAGCGAGGCTGCCAATCTGTGCCATCAGCCCCTCCATCCACCAATCATTCACGCACACACTGTGTCCATACTAGGCAATGCACGTGAGGTTTATTTATTTTAAATGTCCACTTACCATAATATAAAATATTTAATAAAAAAGCATACCTCCATCTATGGTGTGTGTTTTAGCAGTGTTACAAGGAAGAATACCCAGAGATGCATAACCTTTTTCAGGAATTAAACTTTATCTCCCCTGTATAAATTAATATACTGTAAATATAATGAATCTATAATGCCCCCAACATCATACAGGTCTAATCTCATATGATTCCAAGTTACTTCCATTCTCAAACCAAGATGAATCCAGCCAGGAGGAGCCTCTGTTGAAAGACCTTTTACCAAATCAATATCAAAATGACTGAAGTCGTCAGGGAATACCACGCAAAGAAAGTTGACTTTATAAACAAAACATTTACAGTATATCTTTTCCCCATCATCTCCTCTCTGGTCTTTCCTCCAAAGCCATGACTATCCACAGACCTCGTTTCATGGGCACATCTGATTGTTTGACATTGTCCAGAGCACTTTTGTGCGAATGAGGAACTGCCAATGAATGTTGTTGTGACAGCCTATCCACGTACTGAAGAGGCATGGTATAGTCGGGCCACTGTGACACCTCTGTGTTGTTATTTAAATGCAGACGGAGCCTTGGAGCCGGACTTGTCAGATAGGTAGAGGTCAGGTACAATAAATAGCTGCTTTCACTGTCTGAGCTTATGCAGTTTTCTCCCATAGAAAAATACAATGAGTGTAAGGCAGGCCATGAGAAAGGCAAGAGCTCCTCCACACCTGCCACTTGAAGAACCAATTTACATTTTACGTTGGTTCTCAAAAACACTTTTCAATGTTTTCACCTGCGCACTCATGGCTCATCTCTATACGCTTGAAAAAAGGTAAATACAGGATTATAGCGAGTACCGCACATACACTTTGAATTCGGTTAGCACTCTTAACTAACATTAAGATAGCTTGAGTGGAGTTTGCATTCATCTTTCTGTGTCTGGGTGGGTGTATGTGTTCCATTTCCCCTCATATAACAGTAAGCTTCTGCTATTTACTGCTGGCCAGGATCCTTGTTGGAAATATAATGGTTCTTGGTGCTGCATTTACCAATTTATCCAGTGGCATTGTAGTGTAATAGGATTATTGTGAGAAGAAACATTGCAATTTTACACTTGATGACATCATGACCAAACAAAAGTGAAATTCTTAATCCACGTTCACTGGCATTCAGACAAAACATAAACATGAACAACTACTATACAGATATTTAAGAGAACGTTTTTGTTTTGTCTTACTTTTTTTCATAATGTAAGGGTAAAGGGTAGTGCTCGGAGGTGCTTTAGCGCTGATGACATAAGGGCACCCTCCGCTGCTCATCACTACGGCTGGTCTTTGTAGGCAGGCGGATCACTATGCCCGCATTGTTCCTCACGTTTTTAGCAAACTCCAGTTCCTTTTTGTCCATTTTGAGGAAACGCAGCTCCTCTTGTGCTGAATGGAGTTTACAGGACAGCTTCTGCAAACTTCTGGAGAGTTCTTCGTGTTCTTTGTTGGCTGTATGTTCACCAACCTCAGTACTATTCTGTGTCCATTATTAGTTTTTCTTTCCATTTTTCATGCTTTATTGACGTTGGCTATCTCTTGCTTTTGCTTCTAAAACTGTAATGATTATTATGTTTAGTTACAATTATATTCTGACCTGATTAATCACCTTTTTCAGTTAACCAAATAATGTTGACATTCATTAGCTCAAGTTTCATAAAAGTGTTTATTTGATGTGATTTTTGTTCCTGAAAAAGTCATTAAATTCCACTAAATATGTTTAATAGAAAAATAACACCCAAAAAATAATTTAATAATACATTTTTTATATTTCACACAACACAGAAATACCCACGCTAATTAATTGTTTTAGAAACTTGGAATGTTTGGAGATAAACTTTTAATCATGCCATGTTGAATTTATGCCCAGTCTTGTCACCCGCTCAGTGCATTATTCAGGCCTTAGAGGAGTCTAATGCATTTTGGCAGTGGACTTGTTGTAATGGTTCTACAAAGGCTTGTCGTTCTTGTCGCCGTGGAGACAGACCTGATGCTCCGGTCCTGGTCACATGCAGAGCAGAGCAGAGGCAGTCATGTCTCACCTGAGGGGGGCATGTTATTGCTGCCTGACTGAAGACCAGGAGAAGAGGACATGACAATAGAAAGACAAAATTATTCAGGAGAAAAGATTTTATACTTGGCTAAACAGCAAATGTGAATGCTTTGTTTGCAGAAAGTCTTTTTTGAAGTTTATATTTAGTCGGAGTGGGCTGAGATGATGCAATATAGGCTTCTGAATTGTTTTTAAATGTACAGCTACATAGATTGTTTATTGTTTGTTTATTTGTATACATCTATTCTTCCAGAAATGATCAAAAACAACATTTAAAGTGATAGTATGTAACTTTCTGGGGATGGAAAGTCACCAGCATGAATCTATGGAAAGAGAAAGTCAAAGCATACTTCCAAACATTCTCCAAGGAGATAGATCTTTTTTAGGCCATACTGTGGAATATTATAGCCAAAGCAAAGCATGCTTTCATTTTAATCTATTTTTTTAAAGAAGTTACATACTGGGGGTTTAAAATGTAAATGGAATTTTAATAGAAATAATATCCCAAATGAATGTAAAAGTCGATTGTTAAAAAAATGGGCTTTTATATGAATGAATAAGTGAGAATAAAACTGAGATTGTGGTGTTTGGCCAAACTAACGCACTGCTTGGGCCCGACAGTGTGGATGGTCCTCTGTCCTCTTATTGTCGCCCTGCAATGAGGAATCTTGGGGTGATTGTGGACTCTGTATTCAAACTGCACAAGCACATTAGCTCTGTCCTAAAGTCCAGCTTCTTGCAGTTGAGGCTCCTTGCTAAAGTAAAGCACTACCTTCCACAGGCGGATTTTTAAAAAAGTAATCCACACATTTGCAAAGTCGCCTCTGGATTACTGTAATTCTTTTTATGTGGGGCTGGACCAGGGCTTCCTGCAGAGCTTACAGAATGTCCAGAACGCTGCTGCTCACCTGCTGATAAAAACAAAAAGAGACAAGAACACATCACGCCTGCAACCTGCACTGGCTCCCTGTTTCATATTGGGTGCAATTCAAAATGTTATTGATTGTGTTTAAATATCTACACTCTATGGGTCCTCTTTATCTGAGGGAGTTACTGCAGCCCTAGACTCCACCCAGAGCCCTGAGGTCAGCTGACCAGCTCCTGCTGCTGTGCCCAAAACCAGCTCAAGACCAGAGGTGACAGAGGCTTTTCTGTGGCAGCGCCCAGACTATGGAACAGCGCCCTCTGCCTGTCAGATCCCCTTGGTCTTTAACACAGTTTGACTAGACTGAAAACCCACCTCTTCTCCCTGGCATTTAATACTAGCTCGACAGATTTTTTTGTTTTATTGTTTGGTTTTTTTTTGCTCTGTATTATTATTATTATATATTATCTGTGTTATTATATATTATCTGTGTATTTGTTTTTTGTTGGTTTTTTTTGCTCTGTATTGTATTATCTGTGTATTTGTTTTTTGTTGACTTTTATGTAAAGCACTTTGGGCAGCTGGAGGTTTTAAATGTGCTATATAAATAAAGTTGAATTGAACTGAACTGAACTGAATTGAATGACAGTATCAAAAATAGACAGCTTTTTTCCTTTTTCAATCTTTGTATTATATGGAAGCTTTTTGTTGTTATTATTATTGTTATTGTAGCATATCTTTTCTCTGTAGATTTCTTGCTGCATTCAGATATCACAGAAGAGAGAATAAAAGTACAAGGTATTGGCGACATACATAATGACTAAGAACACATCAGGTCGTCTTGTATTCACAGGCTGATGGTTCTCGCTGCTTGTCAGCTGCAGATCAATAGTAATTTGAATGAATAATATATATTGTAGCAAACACGTCATACTGCAGAAATGAGGGCCAATATAAGTGAAGTGAAATACTCACATTTAGCAGATCATTCGACCAGTGAGACAGATCAAAGCAAGATTATGCAGAATTCTGTCTAACATATAGGGTGAGCTCACTAATTGAGTTAAAACTTCTCTTCATTATATTTAAGTAAAAAGAGTGTGTAGTTTTAAGTACCATCTGCTCATCCCAGCACAGGGCATTGAAGTCATTGGTGTTTGAATATCTGGCCTACATATACTCCTGATCCTCTTACAAAGTTTATATAGCCTTTTTATGTTTGCAGTTCTTGTGAGCTCAGAGCCACACTTGGTCAGCCAGGCTTCTATCACAAACAGAAATACAACTCTTTTTGGCCTCGTCTCCCTCCCTCTTTCTCTTTCTCCCTCCCTCCCTCTTTCCCCCTCTATCTCCTTG
>KN472489.1:22510-45223 GCA_000787095.1 Periophthalmodon schlosseri
ACGGACACTGGCCAGCATAGCCTTGTTGTGCGCTCCCTAGGCCCTAGACGGAGGAATAAAAAGGCGTCTTGCTCTTGACACAGTCTTTCAGGTGTCTGTCTTCCTGCCTGTCTGCCTGGCCTCACTGCCTCTATGGCTCAGCACAGTCCCATCATCACCACTCAAATAATCCATAGATGCACCTCTGATGGTCCTAATGACAGAGGAGGCCACAGGCCACTAGAGAAATACTGTGTGATTGATGTTCGGCTTTTTCATTATTTATCGACTAGGGCTATGACTAAATGTTTGACCTTTTTCACTTTTTAGAAATAGGAGGGGGAAGTACTGAAACACTAGAATTAAAAAAGTGCTTGGCTAAATTACTATGACTTAACAATTTACTGATCTATCTAAGTAGGGACAAGCAGGTGAGGCAGGGGACAAGCAGGCGACGGCACTAGATCAAGTCCAGATCTGCGTAGAGGTGAATTCATTCACTCTATGCATTTTCAAGGTACTTTTTTACCACCAGAAAAGTTACATAGCACAACTTTAAGCAAAAGTAGAAACTAATAGTTTTAGTGCCAGCAAATCACATTTCTTCTTCCTTGCTCTTTGCAGATTACAGTTTTGATACAGCTTCTCTTTATGATTTGTAACTTATTGTGGGTGGATTTTTTTACATTTAAACAACAAAACAACAAATATAGTTTACTCAGTTTAGTATTTTACAATTTGGTAAGTTTTGTTGAGACAAAGCAAGCCAAAGCCTGATGTTGCCAAGTACACAGATGCACTCAACTGAGTTTTGAACTCTGGAACTGTTTTCCCACACACTTGTGAAGTAAAAGTTCCATGTTGTAAATGTCAATCACTTTGCTTGTCAATGAGGTTTGATTGTACAAGAAGGTGAGCCGTGTGCGCGTGGGTGTATGCTGATGAGGGGAAATTGATTGGTTTGGAGGAATCAAAAGCACAGCAGCGGAGATGGTGCAAACTTGAAGAGGCTTGACGTCACAGAAGTGGAGACAGGTGGAGGAGAGAGCTGAACCGGTGACAAACACAAGAAGAAGTCCTACTTCAAAGCGGTTGAATCACTGCCATAAGCCACACAAGGCTGACACTTAACTTTATATAAACCAGGATGGGAATAAAACTGGAACTTTCTGACGAGAGAGACATGCAAACTTTTCAAATGTAGTTTTCGCAAACATAATTCTATTTTTGTATTCCCTAAGATAATGTTTTTATGACAGTAGTTCACCAATATAAGCTGTAGTTTTAGGTTAGCTCAAAAGTTTGCTGTACAAAGCCTTTATAGCAGTGCATTCTGTTGTTGTGTCCCTTGGCAAGACTATATGGGCAGATAGTAGCTACATCTTTAATGTGTGAGTGAATGAATCATGAACAGTGGATTGAATGGTGATTTGGCTCTGCACAGTAGCGCCCGTCGACCTCACTGTTAGCGTTACTACTTCCTGTCCAGTTGTATCAATATGAGGTTTTTGCAGAGTCAGGCTAAAATAAATAAATATTTAAAGATCAGGCAGTGGACAGGGAGCTGCGGGTGGATGTCACTGACAACATGTTGAAAACTACACAAATAAAATGAATTCTTCACCGTTGTTGAAAATACACAAATAAAATGAATTCTTCACCGGAGGACTCTTCAGTGTTTAGAAAGAGGGATGTTTGTGTCTCACTGCTAACGCTAATGCTAATTTTGAGGCATAATACATATTAAAACAATGCTAAAAATTGAAGCATTCTACATATAGAAATTATTGGGTAGTCTTTTTCTATGAATTTGAATTTAAATTACTTTTTTTTTTTTATGTTTTCCGATTTTAATAAAAGTGACTGTTAGCTTTGAGACTCAGTGAGCTAGGTAGCGTGTTGCTGTGCACAGAGCCAACTGAATTTCATCAACTTTTGCCAAATTTTTTTTTTTTTTTTTTTTTACTTCATTCAGATATCGCTTTAACAAATGCAGTAACAATACGATAAGCATTTTAAAAAGACTGATTATTTCTGTGTCAACAAGTACTATACTAATTTCCCACTCCTATTTTTATCATACTTTGCACCACATTATCGTGTTGATCTGAAAGTGTGAATTAATTACTACTCCCTGCATGCAGTCAACAGCGTAAAGCCACTGCGGGGTTTTTGCCTCAATATGGCACCAGGACACATAGAGACAGCCATAACCAAAAAGTCTATTCTGAGCATGTCTCCTTCGATAGAGACAGTACAGTGGGGACTAGGGGGTAACCAGGGGACACAATGGGAAGATTTTTTTAAAGGATCCGAGATGGATTTGTGACATGATTGTCAATGATCTATTCTCTTGGCCTCTCAGTCAGACAGTGAAGCCCAATTTGTATTCCAGCTTCTTTTTTGTAAGTGTCAGGGAGACAGACGTGTGTCCATGTCTGCTGCTGGGCCAGTCAATGAGCCATTGATTTGGAAGAGCGCTGATGTCTGAAATGCCTATGTGATGGATGGCCCCTATCCTAAACAGAGACTCTATAAAATGCCTGTAAAAACAAAACAAGTCAAAGTGTATATAGTGGTGAAACTTTATAAATTGCCCATCCAGACGCTTCACTTTCATTGCTTTTGTCCTGGACTTTCCTTTGATGTCATATTGTTTTACGTAATGCATTGTTTTGTGCATTTTTCTGCTGCTGACAAAAGATGGATCTGTTCTCAAACATTTCACATCAAAAGTGAGAGTGTAAGCAAAAAGCATTATGGCAGTGCTTTCCAGTGGCTGCCTGACTTATCTGTTATGCTCTGTTTTTGCAGACTTTCAGATGCTTTCTGCGGCTTCACAAAGATGTTCTCGAAGATGACAGACTTGTTCATTGGTATATAACATAAACATCTTACCTAAGAAATAAAATAAACACATCGCTGGGCTGGTTCCTCATTCACTGGGTAGTTGAAGGTTTGAATCCCACCATATCCATTGCTGTGTCCATGTGCAAGATGCTTCGACTTGGTTCGTGAATGTGTGAGTGTATGGTCTGATGAAGGTCCGCAACAGTATATCGCTGGATTTCAGATGACATCACAACATTCTATTGGCCAATAATATTTAATACAGATTGTTGGCAGCTAAAATGAATATTGTTTAAATTCAGATTTGTGTTGTAATGCAGTGAGCTTTAGGGTCTAGTTGCTAATAGAAACATTCAGGTGAATTTTCCTTTTAGAAATGTTATTCTGTCAACTAGACCAACAGTTTGTTTGTTTTTTTTGAGTGAAGATGTTTCGCTGCTCATCCAAGCCGCTGGTCAGATTGCTGGTGGACACTGCCTAATATCTATCTGAAGGGAGAAGCTAGCTACACTGAAACACACCTATTTGTTTACAGTTTCTGTTTGTTGGCTAGGTCTGTTGAACTACATTAAGTGTGAAATGTGCCCGAGTCATTTTGCATAATGGTTCAGGCCCCTAATGGGTGCTCCCTTCAGATAGACATAAGGCAGTGTCCACCAGCAATCTGACCAGAACTGAAGAAGTGGCTTGAATGAGCAGCAAAATGTCTTCACTCAAATCACTAAAAATGTGTTGTCCAGTTGACAGAATACATTTTTCTTTTACTATGGATCATACCTGGACGACTGGGGGATTACACAGGCATCTTTCCTTTTAGATATTTCTTATGAAAGTACAATGTAATCAATAGGATCAATACAAACCCAAAAATACACCATGAAGTCACCTCCTAATGTCTGTTTCACATAACACAAAAGCATGAGGAAAATGGTGCCCAATAGCTGTGTGCTCAGATGGAGAATCATCAACAATAGCCTGTTATATTCTGGCCCTACTGGTTGCCGTTTAGGTATTGCAGCAGGTTACAAAGCTGTCATTTGATCCCTAAATTTACCTTGATAAGTGAAATTGCTGGACTAATACTACCAATTTCTACTCATTATGGAGCGCCATTCAGATTGCTCTAAGTGCCTTTCACTCAAGAGCTCCTGGGTGGGTGGGGGGAGGATGGAACAAGGGTGGAGGAGGTGTGGGTGGTACAGGTGTCGTGGTACAATCCTGAAGCCCCTATTTCATGGCTGACTAAGCTGATGGGCTGTAACAAGAGGGCTGGGAGACCGCGCGCTGACACCACCAATAACATTCATTATGTGTCTGTAACCTTGTCCTATTTGCTAATTAATTTTCTGTTGGCAGTCAAATGCAGCTCCGAGTTCAACCGCACAGAATCCCTGGGAATCCCTCCAAAGAATCAGAGGAGGGGTCTGCACTGCACTGCAAATACCACCACAGCAGACATAGGTGAAGTTTACTATTGGGGAGTATAGAACTGTTTACGCACAGTCAGATGCGCCAGTGCTGTTCTCCACTGGTTTTATAGATCACAGCCCTCTGCCAAACGCACTCTGCCTCCTTCGTTCTCTCACCCACCTCGCTGTAAGCTCAGGCTTCGTTCTTACTTTACCTTTTCTATCTGGATGCTTTATTGTTGGCGAGTGCTGTGTAAAACCATAAGCTTTGGGCTTTCAGCTTCAACTATTGATCTGGAGAGGTTACGTCAATATCCCAATAGTCTCAGGGCTTTTTGCTTTTGCAGGCCTAAAGTCTAATTGATATCATATTCCTTGGGAAATAACTGAAGTTCACTTGTTCATGAAAGCGGATAAATAACAATGGAGAAAGCAAAGTTAAAATATGTGATTATAGATTTTCTTATATACAAAGATCAAAACAGAGCATTATACCCAGGCCCAGAGGGTATCTGCGATCACAGTAGTTTTAGTCTAAGAGCATACACTTTTGAAAATACAACTATATATTCAAATGAAGCTTTTATGCTTTTTTAATGCAATGCTCTTTGTAAAAGTACTGAGGCTAACAAGTCCAATACTTGCATTGCACTGTGTAACTCATCAATGAATATCTTTTATTTAACAATGCCTAATAGGTTTTGCTAACCAGCTGCAATAAGAAGAATCAGCAGAATGAATAATGTATCTGAACTTCACAGCTAAGAACAAAATCCTCCTCAGAAGTTTCTTTGCCAAACTTTGTTTAGCTCTCAGTAGTTTAACATCTCGAAATCACACACCCCACATTACTATTCTTTTAAATACAATTCAAAGCTCTGTTGTTCTTAAACTCCTGCCGCTCCAAAGTCAGCCCCTGTAGAGAAGCAACATGAGGCGCACACATAAAAGAGAGTAGGATATCAGCACCACCTAGTGGTCACCCCAGGCATGACGTGCGGCAGCGTGTGAAGCATGTTCTAAATGCATCCCATCTAGTGCTGTGTTATCATTATATTAACCCAAGAGGCCTAGTCCAACCATGAATGGTGTTTCCTGATGTCAGCGTGACATTTGCATAATGACAGAGGTAATACAGACTTTACTGTAAAGAAGCCCATTAGAAACAGACAGAGGGTCCGATGTGGAGCAGGACTAATGCTACTGCTATTTGGGACATTAGCCAAACTGCACAATGGCTCATAAGCCAAATGGTGTGACATCAAAGTGTCCATTACAGAAATGATGATAAGAAGAGCCATCGGGCGATAAAAACGCTCACACCAAACAATAGCATAGTTCTGATACGTGTGTCCCATTTCTCCAGGGGACATCATCAAACAACGACTAAACCCCAGCGAGGCATCCTTTCTTCTTTCAATTATATTTAGCACATCCACACGCAGCCACCGCTTTCTTTCGGCATGCAAATAGAACCAAAGTACATTCACCCTACATTCATTCCTACTGAGTGTCTTAAACAGATTAGTCCATGATGAAGTGTCAACATAACTGTTATCTTTGAGTTTGCATTTTCATTTTCAGCCTAATGCACTTGTATATGGTGCGTCACATATCCACCATTAAAAGTGCACCTTTCCATCGGACCGTGGCTGGGACCAAACGCTGGGGTAAAAACAGACTTCCAAACTCTGGTGTGTTATTTTGGCTGCAGGACAGAGATGCACCTCAGAGACCGGAGAACTCACAACTGATGAAAAGGACTGTCCTAGATTTGAAAGACGGGGGCTGGAGCTGTGCAAAAGAGATTAAAGGAGATGTTTTGACACTGGTATGCAAGTCCTGCACCGCCTGCCTACTGCATACTGTACACCTTTTTATTCTATTTGAACTCTAACAATATTGATCTTCGCCTTTCACACTTTCTAAATGCATTGAACTGTGGGTGCTTTGTGCTTGGAATGGCCACCTCCACAGGCAGAGAGATATGCATAAATCAAAAACTATAAGACTGCTCTTTGCCCAGCACCGTCCAACGCATTTCTTGTGGTATGTCCAAGTCACTTCTGTGTATTTCTGTACTACATTCAAAAACAACGAGTAGCTACGCTGTAAGAAAAAAATAGTGTTAATATATGGTAAAGGGCTGGCAGCAAAATGTGCCTGCACAAAGCCACAGACTTAGGGTAAACAAGATGTGGATGAAAGAACTGCTTCTTACTGTGAACAGGTGTACAGTATTTTACCATTACGATTTTTATGTTTACGACCCACTACTGTTGGTGATTTTAATGTTAAAGGCTATTATGCTTTTCAAAATAAAACTCCTTTATACACAGTAGTTTAGAAATAATGACTTTTAATTTAAAATGCCTATGTCTATGGCATTTACACATTTAGTATCATTATGTGAACTGTACACATTTGAAATAATGCATTATACAGTGTTGTCTTATTTCTATGACTTAACAACAAATACAAATTGAAAATTAACTCATCACTCCAAATTCAACACAGTGTAAAAGTGTAAAATGGACAATGTTTTCCCTCTGTAGAAACCAAAGAGCCTCTGGACACCTGAAAACACAAAGCACAAAAATCAATCCCATTGTTTATATTTCAAAAATACATATGACCAAAAAATAAAAGTCATATGTCGTTCATTTCAAATATGAACCTTTTACATAAACTGCAGGCTCCTCCTGCCTCTCCCACATGTGCTAACATGAAGCAGCAGTCTGCAAACACAAGTAAGAAGTCACTTGTGGTGCGTCCATATTGTTTGTCTCATGTGTGACCAGTGATATTAAATATAATCATGAGTTAAAAGTGCAGTCATGTTTTAAGGTGTTTCTTAGCAGAAAGTCTCAGGGTGTAGTGGATGGGGGAGTAAAGTTCATCTGACCACAACACTTCTGGCCACAGAAACAGATATCTGCAAAACAACAGCACAATAAAGAATTTGCACCTTTTCAACAAACAACAACGTCGCAACAAATCAGAACTAATACAATATGCAGGGGTTTCTCTGAGGAAACATGTCTCACTAATGATACTGCTGCCAACAAGCTGGTGGTAAAGGAAGGTTATTAGCTATAGTTTTACCAGCCCGTTACTAATACTGTTACAAACCCATCCCAAGCACGCTGCATATTGATTCAAAGAAAACTTTTGCCCCAAATGCAAAGGATTTCACTTAACTTTTTACAAATGAAGAGACAAAGCCAGAGCCATGAGTACATTTGATGAGTGAGAGACCTTCGGGTCCTTGTTTTTCTTTTTTGTTTTTCTTAACATGAATCCAGTGAAGATGCATGTGTAGCATTGGTGAAATCACAGCTGTGCTCAAACTGCTCTGTCATGAGACAAAGACATGGCCAAACACATGTGCTCCAAGAGAATAAATATTGCACTACACCGTAAATTCAAACTTATGAGTCCTGCCCAGAGTTTGAGATATTTTACAGTATTTTTACAGTTTAAAGATTGAAAGCCATATAAGTTGAACTAAGGCCCTATACCTGAATTGTATTTCTTCTGTATTTCTAGTTCAAGAAAATGCCCTTTACACCAAGCAGCTATTAAAAAGTATGATATAGCTTGTATTTTATTACGGTGTCGGTGTGAAGGGAACATAAGAGCGAGTGAAGGGACTAAGTGGCTAGAGCTAACAGTTCCTCAAGTATGATTCAATATTGTGTACAAGGCCATTAACAGTATTGGCAGCAAAACATAATATTAACTGGACGTCTTTTTATATTGTTTAACACATAGAGAGATAATAAGGTGCTATGGAGATGATATTGCTTTGCCTGATGTTCCACTGTATGACATTATCTATCTCCAAGATGGGTTACAGGTCAGTTCTGTGGCAAGGCATGTTTTTTATGTATTTTTTAGATCATAAAACATGTCTAATTATATAAATGCTAAATATATAACTTTAATGCCATACTGTGGAACATCCCAGTCAAAGAAACAGCACCCACATTGAGAAGTAGACAGAAAAGTAGTCCATCTTTAAAATGAAACTGCTGTGTTCTCACTGGAAAACACATGACTGCTTGATGAATCATTTTGAGTCATATGAGGAGGTAAATCTATCAAAAGTAGTGCCTATAGGTGAAAGTCCTTCATTACTATCAGCTCTGCTTGTTGATACAGTGGGTAAAAATAGACCCATATAGAGGAGTAGGTAGGCCTGTGCTGGCCAAACAAAGCCTTGAGTATTTCAAGGTTGTCATGTGTCATGCTGCCCAAAGGCTGTCCACTCCACTCTCTTTGCCCAGCCTGTCTACATTATAAATGGCCATAATGGACTCCGGCTGTCACTCAGGGCTTATAGTGAGGCAAACCCAAGGCTGCAGCACAAACAAACAGGAGCACACATTTGAGTTTGAATCTTATCATTTACAATCCACTATAAAGACTAGGGACTTTGTCTAGTGCCACCTGCTTCTATTGTTGTCTCAGCTCTATTATTTCCCCAATTGTTTTGTTGGCTTTCGCGTTTGCCCTTGAAAGAAAGAGATAAAAGAACCTTGTAACTTGTGTAATTGATTGACTGTGAAACCTAAATTTTTTTCTCATTCTTTGTTAGAACTGTTATAAAAGGAGGGATTCATTTTTTTTCTTCCCCAGTATTTTGATATTACTGACTTTACATACTTATGCATAGGGTTTGTATTTCATTGAATAATACAACAAAGTGCTGTGGTATTAGTGGATTCTTTCTGTATCAGTTGAATATATTGTTTAGAAGAAAACAGAATTTTCTGGCGTTCCTGAGCCTTGCTGGGGGCATAGTTGCTGTTGACATCTACCAGGAACTTATGTGTTTGCCAGGGTTGATAACATTTTCAGAAAAGGTCACGAATGGACCAAGGGAGGTATTATTATGTTTTTGTGTGGACATCAAATACAATTTTACAGAATTTTGTGCCATAAGATTTAGCCAAAAGCATCTAGGGAGTAAATCTATTTTTATTATTTTTATTTATGAATTTGACCATTCTATTTGTCAGGAGTACCATGCTGGAGGTCTGTTGAGCATATTTTGGTTGATGGGATTATTCCATGCACCCAGAGAAAACCTAACCAAACGCAGGGGGATCCACACAGAAAGAGCCAGTATGGGAATTGAACCGCACACCCTATTGTCATGAGACTATTGAGCTAAACAATTTACTAAGGCCTTTGAATTTCTGTTGAATGAACAATGTTACCCTTGTCCAAAGCATCATGTTCTGTTTTGTGTGTTGTCATCACTGATATTATCATTGGTACATCTGCCCAATCCAAAATCCCCCTACACTGTATTATATTGTGGTGAACTGGAGTGGCAGGCAGCATTAGACAATAACATATTCTTAGCTGCATGTTTGGCACAGCTAGTGTTTGCTTGTGCTGTACCCTGTGCCTGTCCTCACCAATGATAGGGCCCGGAGGTGGCACCTGGGGCTACAGACTTTACAGGCATGCCACTTTAAAGCATGTTGAGGAGGGAATACCAAATCAATGCCAAGATATCGCCCCATGCATGTTTATTATGTTTGTTTCTCTGTACGCGTCTATGTGTATTTTGGACAAGGCGAGACAAACACATGCTGTCATTGGCTCCGGGGATATCACAGATGCCATTAGAGCGGGAAAGATTCGGCACAAAAGATGATCCGTAAGACCTGAGAGCAGACAGCAGGCATTAGAGTAAGCCTGACACATTTGGGAGTGTTAGCAATTGTTCTATGTATTCCTGGGTTCCAAAATATGTGGATTTGTTGGGAAGGTGACAGGAAAGGCGGTGTTGCAGCTACAGATTGCAGTAATAACTATTAAAAATGTGCAAAGAAACATATATGGTCAAACTAATCATCTGAAAACATGGTACCAATAATAATATGAAACAATTCCTGTTTGCACCACTGTAATAAACTGTATAATTGATATTATTTGGGGTTAATTTTAGTGGTGAACTTTCACAGTCTCCTCACACCCATGTTTATATGCTAAAAGAGGTCAATCTACGGTCAGCTGGTGCTAAGCCCTGCAGCATTTCATGAATATGTATGTGCTTATATAACAAGATTTTATTTTTCATAATTGTAATTTCTAAATTGTCTAAGAGGAAATGTTTTTAGATTTGAAAAACAAATATATACTGTATATTGTATTGTACATAATCTTTCATAGTCAGTGTTCACAGTAATACACAAAACATTTATTTGATTAAAAATACGAATTGATTTACTTATCCTCCAGTTTCTGCTGTTCACTTTAAGTTGAACTGTAAATTCATTGTAATACTATAGCACTGCCCCTGTAGGCCATGTGATCTTCCCACACTCCATCCATGGCCTGATAACGGTGACATAAAAACTCTTCATTCTTCCTGCTTTAATGTTGATTTATAAAAAGGTGCTGATATGCCTTCAAATATCTGTTATGGCAGATAAAAGAGGCCTCACCAGAGAAATGTCATAATGTGCTCCAAATAAAAGCATCTGAACTCATTATGTTCCGTTGTTGTTTATAAGACTCCTGCACTGCCATCTTTTATTCATCGCAACGCCAGGTGGCTGTAGGATCCCTGCCTCTATCTTACACGCAGCCCCTCAAATCTCATTTCAAACAGAGCCCACCGAGCCGTGGAACTGAATTCAGAATTACAATGAACTTGTTTCTCTGAGGCCGGAGCGAGGGACGGGACAAGAGCTGGTCAAAGTCAGGTGTTAACCATGTCAACTCAATAGAGACAGGTGGGGCTGTTCAGGAAGGCAGGAAGTTGTAGTAGTTTGTTTACAAGTAACAGGTTGCAACTAATGATTATTTTAGTAGTCTACTTTTTTTTTTGTCTATACCGTTACATAAGTCGACTAACAGTTATTTTTATTGCACAAAGCGATTTTTTATACAACTAAAGATGATTCTGGAATGATACTCCTTACAAAGAAAGTGTACTACTAACAATTTTCAAAATATGGTTACGTTTTGTTTTTTTATAGTGGAGTAGTTAGGCCTGTCACGATAACACATTTTGAAGCATGGCATATTGCTACAGACAAATATTGCAATAAATGATAGTATTGAAACTGTAATATTAACTAAGTATTGGGCCCCAAAATATATTGTTCCAGCTATCATATACTGAACGGTAAGTTGATATTGTCATTTTTTGATTTTTGATGGTGCATTCTGGGCTCTTACAAACCACTGCACCATTTGTATTATGTTAGGGGTTAAATATCAAGTAACTGGTAATTGTAAACACTATCCACCTTAATCTAAGTTGCCGTAGGCACCACCATCGTCATTTGAGTTGTATTATTTTGTATGGGGCTGGTGATTTTGACAGCAAATAAGTTCTATTCGGACTACACAGACGTTTTAAAGCTTCCCTGAGAACTTTATATCATATTTTTGAGGCAAAACTTTTAACGAATTTGCCATTGAAAAGAATGGGATCCCCTCTTAACCAGAAAAGCCACCACAAAGAAAGTGTGGTTTGAAGTGTTTAGAGGCAAAAGTGGGTGGGGTCAATAAGGTCAATAGTGATGCTAAATTGTGGATAATGAATCTACCTTATTGCTTTAATTGCACACCTATTGTGGGCTAAGTTACAACTAGCCACATCTCCCCTGGGGCAGGCAGACAGGGACTTAGCTGCCCTTGTGCATCAGTGGCTTCTATTCATGAATCCATTTGTCACACACCACAGTCACACTTAATTATAGGCAAGGTGGGTGAGGTGTCTTGCCCAAGGACACAACAATAGCATACGCTGCTTATTACACAGTTCTATCAGTGGTCTACACTTAAACCCAAAGAGACAGCACTCCCAGACAAGTTAAATTACCTTCAAACAAGCACTTCCCTGAATTAAAACTTTTGGCGCCTGCACATTTATTGGGTTTGTCATCCCAATTACTCTTGAACATTTTACCTGCGGAGAGCCTCTTAATGTACGATTATTTAATGGCCAATTTCACGCTCATCCCCAGAACTGACCAAAGTGTATCATCGAGGAGCAACGCCTCATTACACAAACTGCCTGTGGACGCATAGAAGTGCACCTGCTTCTATTATTTCGCTTTCCCTCACTTTGCAGACACTGTAGTGCCTCTGGGAATAAGAAGAACTCCAGGGGATAGAAGCTGAGTGTTCATAAGATACTTCTCTGACAGAAACTTTGTACAGGACGTGGAACAGTTGGATTATGAAAACAGAGATAATGAAGCACCTTTTTCCACAACTGACATATTTATCACTGCATAATGTATTTTATTCTTCCAATCTTCTGTGAGTTCATCACTTTGATTGAACTGAGAGTGATCAGAATGAAGTCACTTGCTTTTGAAAATTGAAAAGTTTCACATTTGGGTTTGCATCAACTCAACTTGATAATTGTGTGTGTGTGTGTTTTAATGTTTTAGTTCCTTTAGATTAGGGGATTTTATAGATAATCACACTTAGTGTGTATTAGTGAAACTTATGTATTAGTGAAACTGGTCACTAACCATGCAATGATCTGGTCTAAAGCTGAGACAGGCAGCAATGCTCAGTAACATTTGATGTTGACTGGACTACCTTAAGCTGGACGATATTACCTATTGTGCATATTTTGAGGGAGTTGATGGGGGACACCAGAGACCCCAATGGAAACCCACCACCACTCCACATAGAAAGGCCTGGGCGACCGGGGAATGCTGTAAATGCTCTACTCTGACAATGTGTAAATCCAGACTCAAAACAGTTCTGTTTAGCTGTGCGTATGACTGAAAGGTTTTTATTCTGCACTCTTCTCTTTAATTAGGTTTTGATTTGTTTGTATTGTGATTTTAATGTCTTTCTTATTCTGTAAAGCACTTTGAATTACATTGTGTAAGAAATGTCTTTCTATTCTGTAAAGCACTTTGAATTACATTGTGTAAGAATTGTGCTGTACAAACAAACTTGCCTTGCCTTGCCTTGCCAGTGAATTGCTAGCCACACAGCCACATGAAAAAGAGAACTAGCTGATTTTAAAGCGTTCCAAACTTATTCCTTCATTCTGAGCATCCTAATTATTCACAACTTTCAGAGGCCAGAGAGGAATTTGGCAATTAATGAGACTTCATTAGTTTTTAAGAACATGGTATCAATAATGAAAATGTCCTTTGCCTTTGATGATTTGATTGATGAGATAATTGCTTCTATCTTTGACTGTGCCACTTTACTGAATGTCAATATAGAGGCATGCATATTCAGGAACAACTTTAAACTTTTATAACAATACATTCACATTTTATATTTTCATTTACCAAGTATTTTCATATTTTCATAGACCAAGGTTTAGCTTGTTTTCATACCTGACAGTTTTGACTGCTCACTAGCAGCCTTCCTCAGAGTGGTCATGTGATGTTGCTGTGACGTGTCCGGTCAGCTGATTTAAACAGGTCTTGGCGCTGTTTTCCTACTGGTGGAGGCAGGACGACAGCGCCATCTGCAGTCTGACTTCTCCAGGAGAGTATCCCAGGTGTGTGAGAGTAGAAAAGCCCCCTCGTCCCGGTTTATAGGCCCATGGGTTTCCCTATTTCGATTGCCTCCTTAATCCAGCGACAATGTTTGTTATCCTCAATCCTATGATGTTTGCTCCATCCATAATGTGGTTCTCTCTTTTACAGTGGTCAGAAATGGCTGATTTGAGTTGCTCCTGTTCTGCTTTGTGCTTTGTTGCTCATGTTTTCTTCTCACATTCTGTCCTATGTTCCTTTTTTCATGTACTAAATGTTTCCCCGATGTATGTGTTATTGTAAGACATGCAGGGTATTTTGAGTATGACATTACATTTGTGTTCTGGTTCTATTTTATCTTTTGGTTGGACAAGTAGTTGCCTGAGTTTCCTGTATGGTTTTACTGGTGTGTTTATACTGTGTTTTTTCATTACCCTCTGCACTTTCTCTGTTATCCCCCTAATGTACAGTAATATTACCATTGCTACCCTCTTTTTTTCAGTTTTATTTTTGTTTTCTGGCTCTATTTTACCTTTTCCTGGTTTTGTCGTTTTCCTTTGCTTATTGCCCATTTTGGGTATTGGCACTGCTTTAAAACGTTGTAGATGTGTCTGTCTTCCTCCTGCTGGTCTTGTTCATTTGTTATACATAGAACTGAAATTCGGAAACTTTCCCATGGGACTATAAACTGGGACAAGGGGGCTTTTTTACTCTCACACACCTGGGATACTGTTCTGAAGAAGCCAGACTGCAGATGGCGCTGTCATCCTGCTTCCACCGGTAGGAAGGCAGCGGTTTAAATCAGCTGACCAGACACATCACAGTAACATCACGTAACCACTCTGAGAAAGACCTCTAGTGAGCAGTCAAAACTGTTATGTAAGCTGTATGAAAACAAACTAAACCTTGGTCTGGAAAAATAATATATTAAAATCAATTAATGGAAGACCAGATGAAACTCATTGGACTCATTGGACTCATTGGACTACCGGAGAGCTGCAGGAGAGTGCAACCTGCTTCCTGGTTTGTGCCCAATAATAACTCTTTGTTTCTTTATAATTATCTGCAGACAGCACAGAGTGGTCTCATTTTGACCTGAAGAGCTGCTTTTAAAATATATCTGTACTGTGTTAAAAGACATTTTCCTTTATTAGATTCAAAGAAATTAGGTAAGTCCTTTAAATCCCCAAACATCCACAAGATCGGCATGGTCAAAACATCAGAAAATAACTTATTCATAGAAACTGTCCATAAGCAGCAGTGTTCTTGACAAGTACCTGTAAGAGCCCCAAAGGAGTACTTCCCAGGGGACATAGCACAGACTGGTACTTTTGTCTTCCCATCCCAGCCAGTTTCTGCATGAACCTGCTCTAGCCCTTATGTTTCTCTTGAGTCTGAGTTTGCACAGGGCCAAAGCTAAATCTCCCTCCACAATGTTCAGGTTCAGTCTCACAAATCCCTCCTTCAGTGGCTGTGGCAGAGCAAGAGTTGGATTTCCATTTGGGAGCACACGAAACATAAGAGCAGCTCCTTCACCTTGGCTTCTTGGTTGTGAGCCTGCATATGTTGTCCACAGAGATTGGCAAGACACTGTGACCAATCTGATTTAAAGCTTTATGTCTTTTTCCATTATCCATGAGACCTGTCAAACTGGGCTGCAAAAATGACAAGCGCAAACCCACATATTAAGACTGGCATGTTTCTGTAACACAACTAACACCCAGGCCACTTTCAGATTTTGATAATTATACTGAAGTATTCAACATGGTAAAGTAGAAGTAATCAACATTTTAAATTAGTATTACCACGTCCTCCACATACAGAGATTCAATTACATTTTTTATTATTATTTTTTTTTTACATTGCATTATTCATTCACTTTACATGGGGATAATACTTCCATAGCCACAGCTGCCCTGGGATAGACTGGTGGAAGTGAGGCATCCAATCTGCCCCATCGTCATCTCCAACTACCACCAATGATTCATGCACACACACACACACAGCATTCATACATATAGGCATAGTGAAGTGTCTTGCCCAAGGACACAATGGTGGGTGTAACCTCTGACCTACAACTTTCAATGACTTACTTTCAGTCACTTACAATATTACCACAACCCTAATCATATAACAAATGCTACTACATGCATGAATTTATTACAAAACTACACATCTTTATCTTTTAAAGGTCCTATATTACAAAAAAATGGACTCTTGTAGCTTTAAGCCATGTTATAATGTTGTTACCTCCTCAAAAACATACCTGGATTTGTGTTTTGTTTCATTCACACATGTTTGAGTAATCCTTTAATATTAGCCTGTGTACATCTCCAAAGCTCAAAATGCTCTGTTCCACAGAGCCTCCACAAGGTGGAACAGTGTTTTCTGTTTGAGAAAAGAACTCAGCCTAAATATGCAGAGTTTGTGTGTTAAATATGTGTGATGAATAAAACAAAACTCTAGGTATGTTTTTGATGAGGGAACATCATTATAACATAGACGAGAACATAGCGTAATATAGGCCCTTTAACGATGGGAATTAACATCTCCGAGCCTGAATTCATCACTCACTCATCATGATAGCTCTCTAATTGTTTTTTTTTCAGTGCAGGTGTACTCCATCAGAGAGATCCTTGGGGATGGGACCAGAGAAACGTAAATGCAGTAGAAATAGAAGCTGTACTTGCCTGGGAAGTGGAGACGTTAAAGTATTGCATTGAAATGGAGGAGTGTTGCATGTTCCAGGAGGGAGATGATAATTACGCCTGGGGCAAAGTCATTATGGATCAGCCTAAAACTGTCACATCACAGGCAGCGAGCGAGAGAGGGGCCCTTATCTTCAGACATGAGTGACGGTGGTCTGCAGAAGACTAACGCGATATACAACACATAACAGGAAAATATAAGATTGATTTGGCAAAAAACATGCCTACACAAGAGCAAAGCAAGGGCTAAAAATGGATCTTCACTGCTATAACTTTATATAAAAGGGACTATATAGATCTAAGACTAGAAAAGGCTCTGTAGTATTCACTTTCATTTCTTCCACTATAAATTCATGTCTTTATGATGATGCAATGCAAAAACATGCATTTGATTAAATGTTGTAGTAAGTGGTTTTAGTTTAAACATTCAAAGTTGTGTTTGGGGTTTGAACAGTCCTCAAAGAATTGCCAAAGATCTTGTGCAAACATAGTAAGCATGTTTTTGGCCCTGACAGTTGTGAACATGCAGTACAGAAAACAAATGTGAATCAGACTGGCACAGATTGTCTGTCTAACCTTCTGCCCACCGTGAGCAGTGTCTGTTACACAACTAATACGTGTTTACATATGAAGAGTTCAACCGCAAATACACATATCTTTGTTTTGAAAAATTAATGCCAAAAAGTTTTTATTTTCTTTTTGTTACCACATTCTAGAGATATTACCAGTGACAATAATGTATAGTGGATTTCATCAAGAAGGGATGGAATAATATTGTGTTAGCAGTAAAATACATTTGGCTTTTAAAATATTACTATAAACTGCAAGCCTCTAATGACTTTTTCAAATGGCACTTATCAATTTTACCAGTTTCTGCAAATGAACTCTTCATATTTTTACAGTTCAAACTACGATAAGATGTTACAGCATCTCTCATCATACATAAGGTATTTTGTGTGTGTGTTTTAAGTAGGACTAATTAGGTTTTCAGTTGATCTTGTGTAACTGTGTAGTGTTTTGTAGCAGTGTGTGACCGAAGTCCATCATCAGGGACCCTTCTCCAGATCTGAGTTAGCGGATTAACCTGCAGTACATGCTGAGAGTGGGGTGAAAAGGCACTTAACATAAGAGTGCTTATCGAAAGAATACTCAAGATTGAACTTGATCTGAAAGACTTGAAGAGATCCACAGAAATGTGTAGTTAGCAGGGTTATCAGAAAGCCACATACTAATTGAGACTCTTGTAAAACTAACACCGTTACAATGTATAGTTTGAGAAGATGTTTTGTGTCAGCTCGTTTTAAATAAGCCTGGACAAAAAGCATGTAGTACTTTCAAAATAAAGTTTGTAAATTTTAGTATTGTGACAACATTTGAATAGTAAGTATATTCACAGCGTGGTTATTATTTGGCAATTTGGTATTTCTTTTAGTAGTACACACACTCTTGTAAATTGAACAATGTGTTTTACAAATGTGGAAAAAAATGTGGAAAAAATATTGTCTTTGTTGTTACTGTAGCTATGAGGCTTGGCATGTTGTTTTCTCATCAGGTCGAGCAGTTCCCTTTGTTTCCCCATGTGGACCTGTTTAAAATTAAGAAAACAAGCTCCATACAGTAGGTGCCAGACATGAAATTACTCTGGGACCTGTTCTTAGCACGGCAGACTATTGTAGTGCCAATAAGACTTCTAACACCGATTCCCTTCTTCATGTATTTTGATTTATCTGTGTCTTTGCAAGTAAAGCAATTTACACCTTATCTCATACTGGGGGAATTGCTTTCAAAATCAAATGAGATTCAAAAGTATCAGAGCAGAATACACAAGAAATATGTAGTAATGTGAACAGAACAAATTATGCTACTACTAAAAAAGAAATAAACTGTTTGACTTTTTATATGTGGGCTGTGAATAGCGAAAAGTAAGTTATGTTTTTGAATAATTACGTGCATCAGCAAAGAGTTATACTATTGTTGTGCCACTGAGTAAGACACTTCTCTGGCATTGACTGCTTGCCTAGGTAATTCACTGTAAAGAAAACCAATTGTCCTCGGTAACCCTGGTAACCCGCTCAATGACCTGCAAAGCTCATCAAGAGAGACATTCTTTTTTCATTCTTTTTATTTTATCCAATCCACCAGAGGAAAAAAATGCTAACTAAATAATACTGTTCTGTCGCACAACTAATGTTTTTGTCTTCCTACCGCTGACATGTGAGTAAAACAAGACAAGATGTACTCGGAGAGATTGAGGGAGCTAACAAAAATAACTGCTGTTAAAAAGGGGATAAGAGCATATCCAGGAACCATCAGGCGTGTGTAGCTGTTGTTAAAATGTTTTCAGACACAGAAGTTCACATGCACACCCACATTCGACTGCGGTTGTTAGCAATTCATTCGGCCTTGTGTCTGTTCAAACTCCAAAAAATCGTATCAAATAAATCATATTATTCATTAACTCTGAAGACATCTAAAACTGATGTTAAAACGATCTAGGATTTTTATGGGCATTACCAAAACATCTGGACACTTACATCAATTTTCAGCATAGACTTTAATTGCATGGTCTGTCAATCCGAACGCTGTGGGTTAAATTATCAAGATCACACAATGTAGGCTTTGCCCAACTATGCCACCAAAAGCTCAAAGTGGCTGTAAAGAACCATGAGAAGATGACTGCAACAATATTGACAATGCAAGTGCCCATTATATAGCAGGCACACAGGCAGAATGCAGACAAGAGGCAAGATGCTGTCGTGTTGAAGATTATAATTAATGGGCAGATGGCAGAACTGAACAAACTGCCTAAGATTAGAACTAGCACAGGTTTGCCTTAACATACAATGAAGCCAAATCCAAATAAAGTGTAAACAGACTGCTTCTACCTTCTGTCGCATCAGGTATAGTTCAATGATTTTTAAATATACTTAAGTTTAGATAAACGTAGAGAATTAAAACATGTGGTGAGGCAGGAACATCGTTTCATATTAACCAGTACGACGTACGTGACAGCTTGTGTAGAACGTAACTTTTGGGTTGTGTAACATGAGTGACCACTTCCAGTAAGCCCTTACATTTAGTCATTGCTGTAATTATTCAAGACAAAAGGGAGAAAAGGGGGATTTCTGAAGTGCTGAACGCCTACCTAGGCTGGCACACTTACAAGCAGGATTACTGTGAAGCCTGTTCTTCCTTCTGTGACAGCTAAATACAGTCATTACAAATGAAAAAGCATGGCTTCTGGGAAGAGCCGCTCTCACACAACACTGCTTTTATGAGTTCAATTGAATACAAATGCAGAAATAAAAGAAAGGTTTAAGGGGTTTTGATATATCTCCATGATTTTGTGCCTCTTTTTATACTATTATAGTTCTGTCTGTCTTTGGCAGCTCCCTCGTGTGTTTTAATATACATCTGAAATCTGCAGTCATCTTTCTTCTGCTCACGATGCTTTGTAAAATCAATTGCACACAGCTTTTAGACAGTTGATACATTTAGTTTTGAGAAATGTCAAGATCTGTTTCTAATTTTCAGCAAGCTGCCATCTTGTGATTATGAATGAGACACGAAGAACACTGCTTTACCAAGAAGCAGGCTCGTTTTACACAAACCTGCGCACGTCCAAAATGACCTTTTCCCCATTCATGACCTGTGGTCTTTAAAAATAAGACCTCACAGAAGTGATGCCACCAAAGGACTGGAGGCCTGGAAGAAGCTGTCAAGATGCACCGGAACACAGGTGATGCTCCCGATAATGCACACACTTAATACTATTACAATTATACTAACTGAGAAATGGTATACTTGCCACATGAAAGCTTACATGGATCTAAAATAATATTATGACTATAACAATCTTTTAAATTGGCCAATGTCAACCAGTCTTTACCTCTACAAGATTATATTACTGATGTTTATTGTGGTTCCTTCCGTGGAGCACTTTATGATACTGAGTGACACTTGACAGGAAAAATTGGCACGTTCATACTTCGCAGTTCACTAATGGTGTTTTCAACTTATAACAAGTAACTGCAGGTGTGATGGGAGAGATAAATTACTTTACTACACAGTCCATAACAGGTTGTTGCATATTTGGTACTGCATATTAAAAGTCAGAGAACTATTCAAAACAATGCATGTGTCATTATAATGTTGTACTTTTTGTGTATGTATATTTTTGCTTGCAGTCATACAGCGGGGGGCCTGGGCTGTTTTGCTCTGGCCTTTTCTGTTTACCAAATGCATCCCACTGGATTGTCAGGATTGTCCATCCATCTCTCAGGAGAAACTTTTAGATCGAGTCATCCAACACGCTGAGCTCATCTACCGCGTCTCTGAAGAGTCCTGCAACTTGTTTGTGAGTACCTCAATAATGCCACAAATGGAGCTTTGTACCGGGGGAATAGGGAGGTACGCTGAATCTGCCGTCTCCATAGACTGACAATACAGCCTTGAGCTATTGTGAATATATTATACAATACACCCGAGAGTTACATGGACAGGGGTTTAAAATGGCATTCTTATAACGAGAAGGCCAAGCAAGCAACTTAAAACCTGAATGTGCTAAATAAGCTACAATAGTGTTCAGCGTTAGTGTTAAAGATCTGTGTACGATCATTCGAAATAAAATACTCGATAACACTTAAAAACAACTGCACTATTTACAGCCTTAATAAAGCTTGAAGAAATACTAAATAATGAACAAATAGTTTAAGGTGTTGATTAAAGTGTAGTTATTAAAAGTTTTTTTGGAACAAGCCAGCTGCCCTTTTTAGGTTGGTCAGTGGTTACTTGGTTCACCACAACTTGACAATACCAATTTGTTTTGCTTCTATGGTAACACCCTTTACTCTCTTGATGAGTGATCATGATGATGATACCTATTTTGTAACATCTTGTGTTTGCCATACAGACCCAGGACCCCATTACCTGTTCACCCACCCTTGGTTCCTCTCTCTGCCTCGTCTCCTTCTATTATTTTTCTACTCTACCAGAAAGGACTAAGAGAAGAACTTTTTGAGACAACCAAAATAACATGCCTCCTTAAACATTTACAATATCTGACTTTCTCTATTTTAGCAGCACAACTCTCTGAAAATAACTGCATTATTTATCAGATGATGTAAGCCGCAACATTGGGAAATAGTTTGAGAAGGTGTTTTGTCAGCTCATTTAAACAAGCTTGGACAAAAAGCATGTAGTACTTTCAGTTACACTCTCCATGTTATTTGTGTTTGATTCTGACAGGATCATCTCCTCTCTTCCAGTCTTCAAAGTTCCCCCGTATCTCTCTTCTTCCCAGTTGTAGATGTTTTATTGAAGACGCAGGCCTTCAGTGGAGCATTACCGACATGATAATGATATACAGCAGTGAGATGTGCAGCCTGTTGAACTCGGGTGTTTTCTCTCAGGTTCTCACATCCAAAACGGTCTTTGAAATGGAAGGATGTTGGGCTTGTTACTGAGGCGCTGCGTGTGGTCCTGGGATTTGAACACTGGAGAGAACAAATCGTGTCCATGTTGTAGGAGCTATTTGTCTTTTGTTGTGTTGGTGCAAAAGCTGTTTATCTAAACCTATAACGGGGCAAGACCTAGATCTCTTTATTACTATACAGGCCTAAGGTGGTAGAATGTGTACTTCTGCTTAAGCTAAAATTTACAAGTATTACATTTGTAGTTTTGAAAGACCTACAGTTTAGATAAGTAGGCATTAAAGCTACCATCTGTAATTAGACCCACCCCTGTTGTATTCTCATATAGCACCATTAGATGCCATCTGTTACTTCTGTCTGATAGTGTGCCATGCAGCTTTGGCCTGACAGAAGAAGAACAGCACAGGTGAACAAAGGCACTGGTACTTAAAGATGCTAGCTTTAAGTCGGCAATGGTGAAGAATTTTGCCAATACCCAACTGCATGTTAAAACCTTTCTACTGGCATTGTCAGTAGCAAAAGGGTTCATCCTTTGTTCCTGGATGGATTCATGGCCGTTGGTGCTTGGAGAGGTCATTGATGCCGAATGACAGTCACATATCCACTAGCTAGCTCCAGGGCAGCTGCAGCTACAAGAGTGTGGACAGTGAATAGTGAAACATGAAGGACCAAAAACACAATTTATTTGCATTAAAATTTCAGTATCAGGTTAAGAAAACAGTTCCTTTAAAATGCTCATCAGTCAGAATGAGTTTTTGGCAAACCTTTTAAAAACACTGCTTATGTAAATGACTTGAGTGAAAACATAGTGTTTCTGCCCCCTCTGCCTACTGTTTATGCAAGGTCC